>BMAV01002559.1:252579-263286 GCA_019973955.1 Trichonephila inaurata madagascariensis | reverse complement strand
ACATAGGTTGATGAGCTGATTCGACAAGAATGGTGGATAAGCATCGATGAACTGGCATAGCTTGGGAACATCAATCACGGTTGGGTTGACAGCATAATTCATGATTATCTCGGGTATTGGTTTTTGTGTGCTGAATGGACTCCCAAGCTTTTGAATGACCTCCAGAAGACGGAGAGGTTCTCCGCTGCTTTGACTCATCTCATCCAATATCACAATGAGGGTGACGACTTAAAAGCTACAATTGTGACCAAAGACGAACGATGGTGCCATTACTACGAACCTGAAACACGTCTACAAAGCTTTCAGTGGAAAGCATTTGAATTCAACATCCCAAAAAAAGCAAAGACTATCATTTACGTAAGGAAGGTGCTATTGACTTTTTTTCGATCCTCAGGAGTAGTTTTTTTATCGAATTTGTGTGTGCTAAATCTGGAGAGACTATCAATAGTTCACGATATTGTGGAACACTGGATTGGCTGCGTGTCGCAATCAAGAACAAACAACTTGGAAGATTGCCGAATGATGTGATCTTGTTACACGAAAATGCTCGTCCCCACGTCGCTGATGTGGTTAAGACATAACTGGCAAAGTTCAAGTGGAAAACGCTGCAAGAGATTTCATACGGATCAGATTTGTCACCATGTGACTTTTCCATTTTCGGGAAACTAAAAAAAACATATCAAGGGTACCAGATTCGTGTCGGACAAAGCTGTGAAGGAGTCAGCTGCAGACAATTTGAATCAGCAGTCCACGGAGTTTTATGAGACGGGAATCACACGGCTCGTTGTCAATAGGACAGATGTTTCAATGTTCATGCAGACTGCTTTAAAATAAAGTACTCTGTTTGTCATGTATTCTCATTGGCTCACTTTTATTTGACTCACACTCGTACTTTACCTCTCTATCCCGATTTTGTGTTTACTGAATTTTATTTTAGCCTCGTCGCGTTTCGTTGAATGCTTGGAATATCGTCAATATTGATATCACGTTTTTCTCATCCCTAAATTATGGGTAATGATTTGTCCCACGGATTCACGGTTAATATGCAGTTCATCAGCTGTCTTGCACTCAGTTAATTGACAATCTTTAGTGATTAATTTCCTCACTGACCTCGTCACTGACGGAGGTCACCATTCTTCCACTTAGGAGGTTGTCAGAAGCACTTTCTTTGCTTTTCGAAAACGAACGAGCCACTCGTATACACACTTCATGGAAAGTGCTTGATCTTAAACACGTACCAGCAATCGTGTAAGTTTCTTTCGGGGTCTTGCCAATCTTGAAACAAAACTTTTAATTGATCTTTTGTTCGTTCATTTTCCTATTTGCTGTTAAGAACCAACGTACTAAAGACGCCCTTTGTAAAACAAGCCTTACACGGAACACAAATTAGTCTCAAGTGAGCAACGGTGAGGGAAGATGGTCAATACCTGCCTCTACGCATGTGCAACGTTTTGTTTAACCAGTGTTGCCAGTTCAGACTTCATTCACCGAACTTTATTGTCAGAGGTTGTATAATGCCAACGTGAAGAATTCGAGCTTTGGGAATTTTTAAAAGCATCTTCTCCTCTGCGCAATTGTCCCTTAATCGTATCGTAATCTTATCCGACTCCATAAAAACATTGCTAGTTAAATGTGTTGCAGCTTAGAGTCCTTGGGTTGGAGAAGGGTACTATGTCAGATACCTTACATAGAACTTGACCACTAAACCTTCAACTGCGTCCAAATGTAAGGTTATTAATTTATCAATTCTCATCTAGTTTATTACATTCAAACTTGTTGTATGTTTAGCTGAACCCAAAGAAACATGTAAATCATAAATGACTTTGAAGTCAATTAAGATGATAAAAATATTGTAGAAACCCTTTTTATAATACTTTCAAAACATTAAAAGCTAGAAATATTTCTTAAAAATATGATTGTGATGCAAATAAAGACTACAAATAAAATCTGAAGCCTGTCCTATTGTTTTTCCTTAACACTCATTTATAAAAAATTATGTAACTATGAAGGAAACTAAGATAAAGATTTAAAGAATATGGAGGCCCTGCTTCTTTCATAAGAAATATATTTTCTTCCTGTATCAAAGAGCTATGAGAGAACATAAAAAGTAAAATAAATGTTTCGCTAATTTATCTTTCTAAAGGGATTAAAAAACAAACATCGAAACCATTCTAAAGGATTTTACTTATAACAATAAATATGAAAAATAAAAATAAGTATAATTTGTTCCTTTATATAAAAAAACAGACATAAAATAAAATAAAGTAATATGTTTCGAAAAACCATATTTTTTTGCTTTGTTTTGTTGAGATGCATAATATGTTTTATAATAAATGAACTTTTTGTATTTCATGAAAACAAAGTACATTCATTCTTCGCTCTACATTTTAAAGCATTCAAGGAAAGCAAGAGCTTCAAAGTCATATGCAATATATGTGTGAGCTTGTGTCATTTGATTCAACTTCAGTTTAAGGACATACACTACATGCAATTATGTATTTCTGTATAATTTATAATTTTTTTTATAAAAGCTGATTTCTAATGTCATTTTATGTGATAATTTCCGGTCGTTATTCACATTTGAAACACTTAAAAGTCATAAGAACTAACATGACGTTGTAACGGGTCTAGCCGCGATCCTGTCGCTAATCCTCTTGGGGTAATGTATTTATTTTTAACTGCTGTTCTATTGAAAACTATCTCCCGAAGAAGGCTTGATTTATTCTAATGAAGGGCTCTATTTAAGCATTGACTTTTAGGTATGCGAAGTTGTTGGTCAACACGTAATTTCTTAAAGAACAAAGATTGATAATTAAAGATTAAGTTAATAAGATAGAGTCTAATAATAACGATCGAAGGACATATAACTAAGAACGGAATTACGGTGAATTAGAAAGTAGACGTCCAAAAAGTTCCAAGAGTAAGTGAATTAAATTATACTTAAATATTAAAATCCCTTTTTCGTTTAGTTGCTCTTGCACTTAGTAGTGGTGTGCATTTCCTACCGTGGGTTATTTTAAGTGAGAGAATAATAAATTAGAATTTTGTACTGATTATGACTGATCTTTCTTCTAACCCCTAAACACCAATAAACGCATCGCGTTTATTACAACGTAATAATTTTTCTTACAATATCACCAATTTTTTTATAGTGGCATTACCTATTATATATTTTGACATCTTTGTACACATAACGAGGATTGTCCAAAAAGTACTCCTACCTTTCAGGACAGCCATAAAAAATCCATCGCACAATATCAATAGTCAGCAGCGATGGGAAACTTCACCATGGTAATGTATATGTCCACACTACCTTCGTTGTTACGAGTTACCTGACAAAATGTAAAATAGCAATGCTTCCCCTGCCATCCTAGAGTACCGACGACAGCCCAAACTCTTTTTTTTCTCTCCTGAAATCTCTGCTAAAAGGATACCATTTCATAAAAAATATGCTATGCGGGCAGCCTGCATAGCACCATTAACCCGGCACTTCACGCGTAGGGTATGTCACACTGAATGCCTAACTTTTTTCAAGACTCCGTCTAAACCTTTTTCGGAAAATTAATAGTTTCTCGCGTAGCTGACTTCAAGGTCATATCCTTTGAGGGGCCTTATGTTGTAGGCGAATTCTAAATGTACATTTTTGGATACCGCATCTTCGGGTATGTCATACCCTGCGTGTGAATCGCCGTTACTGTTCTAAATGCATGAGCACGCCTTAAAATCTTTCATATGCAATGACGAATTATTGAAGTTATGACGAAGAAATGTCACATTTAAGTAATTTAATATATACAGCATTTAATAGATATAGTACAGAAGTATTTTCGTATGACTTTATCTAATTTAATTTATTAAGTAGTGAAACAATTAACTTTAAAGCATCACTGAGGCTTGAACTATGCATGCCAAATAGTCAATGCTAGATAGATAATTATGACGAATCTATGATGCAGATTTTACAGTATGACTCAGCGATTAATGGAGTTTGTAGTGCAAATTCGTCCCCCTATTATGAGCAATATCAGATTTCTTTCCATGAAATGCCTTGTTAAAATACCTAAAGTTGTAATTTTTTAAAATCTTGTAAAAATAATCTTTTTTGACACATTTTATTAAAATTTTTCAGTACTTTAACCCACAGTCACTCGCGCCTGTTTTTGATACCGCCGTTACTCGCGGGGTGTAGAGAACACCCCCAACTTATAACACGTGTATTTAATTATGAAAATAAAATTAAGTCATTATGATACATATTTATAAAGTACAAGATGTTTTTTGTATTATACAAATAAAATTATTAAATTTATTGCATACAAATGAGACTAACATTAATTTAAACTAAACATACAAAATTTTCATTTTAAAACACAAACTTTTATATTTTCTCATGAACCATTAAAACTTATATACCAGTAATAAATAAACTTTATAATTAATAAGATAATGATAGCAGAAAGTAGAAAAATAATATTTTAATCATTTTCCAAACATTCTGAGCAGATTGTATATAAATGCTCAACTTCTCGCGGGAGTTCCAGCCCCCCAGATAAACTTTAGGTCATTACATTCCAATCGTTCGACAAAGAGGGATTGCATCAGGCCTGAAGGTTCAATGACCTAAAATGTGCAGCTACAGAAAAAAATGTGGTTCTGCGCCTTCTTTTTAGAATCCTGGGAGGATTTTCTTGTTGCTGGGGTGTACAGAACACCCCGCTCGAGTGATCACGGGTTAAGAAAAATGCTTAATTATTAGAAGTGATTTAGTTCTTTTTCCTTTTAAAGCATTAGTTGTAATAAAATTAGGCAAAAATGTAGCTGAATAAGAAATATACAATGAATGGTTTAAATCAGGCATTTTCTTTAATTTGTTGAAATAATTTAGAAGAAAAAAACTAATTTAATTTGTATGATTCATAAAAAAGAAACAGCATATTCCAGACAGAATCCAGGGTACTTAGATTTGTGTTATTTAGAACATGAAACAGAAACATTACAAATGTTTTGTCTTACGATGTTTAATCCAGTACAGCAGGTTGTTTCAACTCTAAGTTGGCATCAGCATTCTGAGAGTTAATTAACGAAAAAATGTAGTCCTGCGTATTTAGATAGAATGATAAAAACCAGAAAAATGAAAATGTGCTGCAGTTCTTTTAATAACCCTTCAATTTTCTTGAGCCAATTGCACTAAAATAATTTATTTAATAAAATAATTTTTAAATTGAATTCTGCTTTTATTTGTGTTGATGCGTTACTTAATCCTCCTCAAATTTCAAAAAGTAAATATATCTTCTGATAAATGGACAATAATATTCTGACAGGATGTAAACTATTACCAAAAGTGAACAACATTATATGTATTTTATACACAAAAGCTCTTTCCTTTTTTAATTTAATTTTTCCTTTGGGGTAATTTGAAAAATTTACTTATACGTGTATATATATATATATATACATGTCTTATTCTTTACAAACAAGATATAACATCCAACAATCACATTCGAAAAACACAGACAGTAGGAAAATCACACAATGAAAGACACATGAGCAACCGAGATTAAAAATTATAAAGTGGATGTTGCAGTATTATAAACATTACTGAATTATGACAGCTAATATATAAAATAATTTATATAAAAGTGGGGTTGAACATGTTTTTTGGCCAGCCAAACTTCTCCCTTTATGTAAATAATACTGAGCAAACACCTATTTAAAGTAATGGATAGGTATATCTAAATCCTTTACAAAATAGAGGTAACTTACCTAAAACTTGCACTTAAAAATGCAGAGCCCGCGCTAAATCTGAGTGCAATAAATAAGTTATTGCCCGATACTGGACCCTAATGCAGACTTAAATCATGTGAATGGCTGATATGTAGCACTTGTGACAAAAGTATAAAAAGAATGGAAATAAAAATTAATAAGATTCTCACACACACATTGTAACGTAACCTTAGTACCACTAGAGTTAATATGAATAAAATAATAATAAGTAATTTTATCTAATATTAGAGTATGGAGATAACTATAACTATGAAATATTGATGTTAATAGTAATAAAGTGTTATCACAATCTCAGAATTTTTAATCCTTACTATTTTGAATAGCTTTATTCAAATTATTATAGCTTATTTATATATATATGCTGAATAATAAATAATAATTATGCTCTGTTTTTCTTTGATAAAATCCTTTTATTTTTCTTGTTAAAATATTTTATTCAGACGACATTTTTTAGGTAAAAAAACTTTGAAAAATTAATAGAAATAATACTAATAATTAGTAATAATACCATTTACTAATTAAATAAGCTTTTGTTATATGTGCTGTAGAAGTTTTAATATGAAATTTTTCATTAGTGGATTTCTTTATAAGCCAAATTAGATTGGAGGGAAAGGTTATAATAAATTGTTTTCATTTTTTATCATATTAAATCTGACTCCATTAAGAGCAGATTAAATGGAAGCAAATGGAAAGTCTTGGCAGAAGGAGCAAGGAAAAAAAAAAAAAAAAACAAGGGAAGAGAAAAAAATATTTTCGGTTGACTTTTCGTTCTATTTATATAAAAAAAAGTTACCTAACTTTATTTAATAAAGACAAAATAGTTATTAACTAAATCTTACTTTTTTCAAGTAATAAACTTTTTAAGAAACATGAATAAGGAAAATATTTTTTTTTTTTGCTGAATATTAATTTTCAAAACTACCGAATTCTCGTGCAAGTCAGCTTTTTTATAAGTAATAAAATTTATTCTATTATAATTTTACTTTGAAAATTCCATATCCAGTACAATTTCTAATACAATAAGAAATTTTAAGATAAATTGAATGAATATTAAGTAAAAATAGCATTAAAAGATGATATTACAGCTTTAATATACTCATTTTTGGCAATTGGAATGCTATATAATGATGTGTTTCATACTAAATATATGATTTGAAAATGATTCAAAATACCTGACTACAACAAACTCTCGGTACTTAATATGGATTTTTAAAGATGTATACACAGATTTTCACACATCTGAAATTAATCACGATGGGCTTATGGACGTTTATTGTGAAACAAATCTATGGAATAAATTTTGCACTAGCATATAACTATGCATACGATTTTGAAACACTAAGAAATCCGTGATGTATCCTTGCTACAGGAAAAAAAATCGTTAAATTTATAATTCAATTTAGTTAAATAGGCTAAAATTAGACAAAATATTTTAGTCTCTATCTTGTGGTAATATAATGACTTTAGGGAAAATTTAAAATTGAGTTAAGCGCTTCATGTTTCCTTTTTTGAATATGTGGTATATGTTTTCAGTATATTTGAGTGACTACCTGTGTTTCCTATTGGATGTCCTGTTTTCAGTCAATGGGCCTGTTATGTTGCTAGGATATTTTGGGGATTGTTCTTCACTTAGGACCATATCCTTGTAATTTTATCTACATTCTCTTCTTTTCTTGCATTTCGGGTGCTTTTTTCCAAATCTAGGGTGCATGTTGTTCACAAATTCTGAATGTTCAAACAAAACTCAGTAACACAACCTCCCATGAAGGCCTAAGTCCACTGTGCCCATCTTATTTTTCATGACCGTGGACACAGAGGTGCATGAGCATATGTTCAGAGGGTCAGTCTGCGCGAAACCTCCAATTTTCAAGTTCTATGAAAGCTTGATACTCATGTATCTACCTCTTGAACGGATGAAAGGCTGAATTGACATTGCTCAGCCCTTGGTGTGAACCTCAGACCTATGGCGTGAAAGTACGACACGCTACCACTAGGCCATTCGGCTTCAAATTTTGAATGTTTCGCGCGACTTTTTACCAGTTATGGTCTTTGTACAAGTAATCGAATAATCATAGCAAAATTGATACTAATGTGTATCTAAAATATTTTCTAAGCTATCGCGGTCATTATTCGGATTGGAGCTCTGATAATCAATGTATCTTTGCTAAATTTCGGAAAATGTTTTTAAAGATTCTATCCATGTTTTTTTCCTAATTGTCCCCTTGAAATTGATTATGAGTTAACAATTAATAATATTGAAATAATTATATAAGGCGAAATTATTTCATCAAAGATTGTAACTACATTTTTCAATTACTTTTAAGTAAACGGCTATTGATAATGAAAAGAAAACTCGCCTAAACTATTTTAAAATATTCTTATATAATGTTTACTAGTTTCTATTTTTACTTGTGGATAGAAAGTAAATAGCACATTTCCACAGCTTGCTTAAATTGTAATTGTTTTACATTGATCCGTTAAAAATTTAAAAGCAATAGTTAAAGGTGAAAAATGTGAATATTAGTAATGCCACTGGTTTTCTCGAAGAATTTGGTGTTAAAAAATGTAAGACCCGTGTTGTGCAAATCGAGTGTTGTAACAGTATATTGTTTTCACTTGAAATAGTGTACAATTAAAGTTTACCCGATGGATTTTCAGTCATTTATCAGCCACTGTTTTGCAGATACTAAATTGCTAGTGAAAATAGTCAACACGAAAAACCAAGTTTTCACAATGTGTTGACAGACTATCATCAAAAGCTAAGCTTCCCTCATCAATATAAATTAAGCTCGTTTGTAAACTTTTCCATGACAATGACGCTCAGATTCTTTCCACGGTTGATTTATTTTCCATCAATTGCGTAATAAATTCAGAATTCTATATTCTATGTTTGCGCGTTTAAAATGTGAAAACTGAAAATCTTAACTGCAAAAGTATGGTAATTTGTTTAAAATGATTTGTAATGTATGCTATTAAAACTATTTCAGAATTTTTAAGGAAAATATATCACTAATTATATACTAAATCTTGTTTACTTTATCTGTTATTAGTCCAATTTCCTGTCAATCTCTCTTCAGTTGTCTTTGATGCTTCTTAAATGCACAAGCAATGAATAGCAATTTCTTTCACCATAGATGTAGCAGTTAATGATTTTTTTAAAAAAATATTTCATTAATATAATTTCATGTATTTCTTTTTTATTTCTAAATTTCCAGTAAGAAGATAAAACTTAATGTTCTTTTTTAAGTGTCTAAAAATGAAAAATAAAATAAATAATAATAATGGCATATGATACACATTTAAGCATGTACAATTTTTTCACCAATATTTTTCATGAATGCAGAAAAAAAATTTAACGTATATACACTACTTATTAAATTATCTTAACATTGTTGAAAATAAACCTTCCACCTTCTTTTACCTCAATTTTCTATCTCATCTGGAATTTCTACTTGGGGAATCGTAGGCAGATCACCATCCTATTTTGATCATACTGACGTCACCTTTTCTCCTATGGTATCAGTTTTTCCCTTAATATATATACATTTACTTAATATTACTCGTACATTCATGTGATCTGCTTATTCAACAGATTGAGGGATTATTATTATGAATGTTTTTTAATGTGTTAGCATGAGTAAATGTTGGATTAATATGTTAATGTTTGGAAATTTAACTGTTTGTTTTAATGTTTAAAAAAAATATCAGACTTTGATTTAATGGTTTTGAATCTCACTGCTTAAGTTATCGTGGATTAATATCATTATAATCTGCATCAAATATGAGTATTTATATTTTTTCATTCTCAATATCTTTCATGTCTAGACACTTTGTAGTAGGATCTCATGCAAGTAATCCTTCAACTAACCTCTGACTTCTCTTTGTGGTGGTGTTTTTTGATATGAGAAACTCGCTTTGTGTTGGAACCGATATATATAAATATCCATTACTATTGAAACACATTTGAACAAAGGAATATTAATGTGAACCATAAAGAATGGAGGATTGCATAATGGGGGGAAAAAGGAAGATTATCTTCGAAGGAGGGTAGGGGATCTATTATCTACCTGGAACAGCGTTTCTTAAACTGTGGGGTGTGCCCCTCTAAGGGGGCGTGATTACTCTACGAGGGGGACGTGAGCACATTGAGAAGTCGAAAATAAAAGAAAAATTATTAATTTTTACTGAAAGTAAACAATCAAAATATCTGACATAATAAAAGATAAAATACACATTTACACTGGCACAATACACTTTATAAATGTATCAGTACTGCAGAATGCATTTTATAATTAATTTAACAGTACTAAGTTAAGAACAAGTTTAATAATTACCGTGCGCCATGAACTTGTCATATATAAAATCATATACAAAAATTAACACTTATCTCGAAAATTTGAACGATTTACAATTAATCCCTTAACTGCCGATTATAAAATTTACGCAATTCACTCCCCAATGCTACCGTTTTCCAAGCAGATGCACGTATGTGAAGTATTGGGGCGGGGGGACTAAAAGGAATAAATAAGAAAATAATCTGAAATAAGTAATTCCTTCACATACGCTGTCAAAGGCTTCTTTTTGGATTCTAAGGTTTTCGGAATAATTTTATGGATAGCAGTGCACACAAAGGATCCTAGTGTGGAAAGACGTATATATATACGTCCAAGGCAATAAACGGTTTGGCTGAGCGAGACATTTATATAAGCCAATGGTATTTTAGGAGATGAAAGTCGTATTGTAGCTTTCGCGTCAAAGTATAGTATTATTGAATTCAGTGCACTGTCATTGTATGAAGAAGGGTGGCGCGATGAAACCTATGATTGAATATTGGGTTGCAAATGTTGAAAGTTTAAGAAGGAACGGATGACTGCCTACCTAAGAGGATAGAGGAGGACTATAAACCTAAGAGGATAGAGGAGG
>BMAV01002559.1:234168-250520 GCA_019973955.1 Trichonephila inaurata madagascariensis | reverse complement strand
ATAATTTGAAATAGATTTAATTTTATAAATATGCGAATACATACTTTATGTAAAGTAAAACTAACTTTAAAATTCTTGAGATTTTTATGGAGAAATACACACAATATCTAAAATTAATTTATAAGCATTTGTTCGAAGACTGAAGACCATCAAGAAACTAATAAGCTACAAATGCATCTCCCTTTATCAATATAACGACTTCCAAAGAGTAACAAGTTCATTAGCCAATCAAAATCTCCTGATAGATTTTGAATAATCACCTACCATCCAATTATTGATGTTAGAAGAAAAACATGGAATTTCACATGAAACTGGATGCACGCAATCTCTATTTTTTGTATTAGAAGAAGTTAAAAATTCAATATTTGGAAAAGAATAAATGTATTTGTATAAAATGTAAAAAAACAGTTATTTTCCTTTTGAAAAAATGATTTTTTTTTTTGTTTTTAAATACATTTGTCTAATTGTACATCTATAGTAATTGAATTTAAATTTTAATATATATTTTATTTTGAATATTTAAAGCCTTTTGATCAGTATCTCACTGGTTATTAAGCTATAAAATTGATACCTGTTTTGATCACATTGAATTTCAACCCTATATTCCAATGTGCACCCAGGCGGGAATATCAGAAGTAATTAAATTTAAATAATAATTTAATTTCTAAATTTTCAGTGAAATGATTAATAAAGGGAGTTGGATTCGGAATAATATCCCATATGCCATTGCTAACTCTTTTTGCGGCGTTAGTTTTATAGGTTTATTCGAAAAAAAAATTTTAAAAATATTACTCACTTATTCTTTGTATTTTAATAAAAAGTGAATAAGCAATGTGTTTCGTCTTAAATATAATATAATTATACAATAACAACATATTTACTTGGTCGTTTGTTTATACATGATTGTTGTAGTTACTTTGACACCTAATAACTTTTTCGAAATATATTTTGACCATTTATCAAGATGAATAAAACTCCTTTTTTATGAAGGTAATTTTTATTAAGGTATCCGACTACGTTCGGAACCGTGATTTTGCAAAAGTGTACAAACGAATATTTTTTATTTTTATATTGAATGTCCCTTAGATTAGAATTCACTTATAAAATTGTTTTTAGAATATTATATTACAATAAAAAAATATTTAAATGCAATATTTTGGCTAAAAATGAGCTTAGAATTAGCTTTTTTTAAAAAACATTCTCCTTTTATGAAAAATGCTTCTATAATGATACAATTTTGCTTATATATAGCTAAGACTTTTCCATGAAACCTGAACAACGACTTTTATGAAAAATTTACATTATTTTCAGAGTTACTATTAATTGAAATAATTATCAGTGTTTTATTGCTAAATTTTCTCCACTCTGATGTATTAAAATATGGATAAATCCACTTCTAAATTATTTATTTCAAAAATCCTAGTTGAGGCTCTATGCAGAGATCAGAGCTATTTATAAGCAAAATAATATTATTACGTAAGCATTTTCCCTAAACGAAGAATATTTAGAAAATAAACAATTCTATATTCATTTTTAACCAAAATATTGCATTTAAATCATTTTTAATTGTAATAATCGAATTTTTTACCTGTATACTAATCTAAGTGACCCTAAATATTAAAAAAAAAAAATTCGTTTGTATGGATTCGAAAAATCATGATTCGGATCGCAATCGAATACCTTAATATATTCCACATTTTTTTAGTTTTAGCAAGCATATAATACTCAAGGAAATTGTTAAAAATACAGTGTGTTCAAAAAGTATTACTGCACTTTCAAAAATAAATTTAAAAAAAAAAAAAACGTTTTCACTAACTTTTTTCATTCTCCATCAAGAAAAAAAAATTCAAACAATTTTGCGTGACGTCTAAATTTTGCAACATTCACGGTTGAATATGGCTTCACTAAAAGAATAAAGCGCAAGTTTTAGAATAGTTTATCGAATTTAATTCTGAAACACATGTACAGTGTAAATTGGGCTCCGAAACATAAGAGTTTGTGGAAGTGGAAAAAGTTTTAGATGAAAGGGGGAAGGATTCCTTGGGGTTATGGATGGGATGAGGAGATCCAATACCGTAGCCACCTCTAGATATAATACCTTTAGACTTTTTCTTATGGATATACGTGAAAAATATTGTTTGCCTATCTCTAATTCGTTAAACTGATGAATAATAAATAATAGTTTAAAAAAAAAACTAAAACACACGCTTTTATGGTTAATCGAACTAAAAATTAAAACAAAATTTCTTAATATAAGAATAAACTGATTAACGAGAAATGAATGTCATTGGGGTAAAAGCTTGGGGTGCTCTATATCAATCGTTATAATTTCTTACTAGCTCTATTCCAAAATGCTGAGTTAGTTTAAAAATGTAGTACAAAGCACCCCACACGCTTTTCCCACAATAAATCAGTAATTAAGTAATCAGTAATTTCAGTAATCAGTAATTCAGTAATAAATCAGTAATTTCTCGTAAATCAGTTTATTTTTATATTAAGAATTATTTTTTTTTTTACTTTTTAGTTTGATTAAACATAAAAACGTGTTTTTTAGTTTTTTAAAAATATTATTTATCTCTCATTTTTTTTGTTCGATCTACATTACAAGCCTGTATTTTTAGTTTTTTAAACTATCATTTATTCATACACTTTTATTTTTATTTTTTTGTCACACGACCGAAAAAGTTTGCCCATCCCTGAGTTAGAAAAAATTATTTTTTTTTACGCGCACGAACCATTTTTTTATTTCCATTTTCAGAAAAACTGGTAATTCTTTATATTGTGATAAGAAATTGCTGACGCTAAAAACCGTTTTCGCTTTTAGGGTTACGCTTAATTTTTAAGTCACTAAATCTGGAATTGGTATGAATGTATCAGTCGCCAAATTTAGAATTCGTTATTCCTGTTTATCCTGATCAGGACAATGGAACAAAATTATGAAATTATGGTATTGTCATCAGTCCTTTACAATTGTGCAAAATTTCGAATTAATCTGACCTTTTCAAGTGGGTAAAAATCGAGTTCAGATTCCGTTACATACAAGTGAAACTTATAAAATCGCGTTAAAAAAGCCAAATTACAGCGGTCATTCAGAATGTTCATCCTGCAATGCGCCATATGACATGGCTAGAAATTTCGTAGAAACTAGATGTGTTGAGTGCAACTAAAAGTGCACTCATTGTGTGAAATCATTCAATAAAACAATACAAAAAATCCCTGGTATTTTCTTTATGGAACATAAGAAAAACAATAAGTAAATATCTTTGCTTGTTTATTTGTTATTAATATTTGAAAGTTTCGCCATGCTTTTCGGACACCCGGTACTTTCAAACACTTAACTTTTATTTTGCAAATAATATCTTAGATTATATGTTAGATCTTTAGTAAAAATAAGAGGATATTTAATTTGAGTTAGTTTTGAAATATGTCTGCTACTCTTTCTCCAGTGTGTTTGAAAATTTTGTAATATAAACAGATAAATGTGTTGTAACTTCGTATAACTGGATCATCAAATCAGAAATAGCAATATCAAATGCATAAAAATGGTTTGTGCCGCTAGAATAAAAGCAAAACTAAACTAAAATGACAAACAAATGGATTTTCTGGCGTTTCCACATGCCAATTGTCAAAAATTTTAGATCATCAATCCTCGTGAAAGAGTTCGTTTTGTCAAGATTAATCTCCGCGTTCTATCGATCGACTACCAAACTGCTTCTTTCATAGCTATTGGTCGTAAAAGTATTGTGTACATTATTAGACATTAAAGAAAAATAATCCAGTAGGTAATGTTTTTCTGGGAATGTTGACTAATGTATATAGTTTAAATCGCATCTGTGACGTACGTTAAATTTCTGAGGAAATGCTGGTTTATTCTAATAAATAAACGTTAGGGGGAAATTGAATATTTACAGATATGAGTCTTAGACGATAAAAGTCAGAAGCGTAATGCAAGTATTAAGGTTCTTCGTATTAGCAAAATACTATTCAATCACTATTATTTAAAAAGAGAAACGATAGTTGCACGAAATTTACCTGATTGCACAATGATTGATTGAATATTAACATCGCACTGTTCAGCTACACGAGGGCTTTTGACGACGGACCACGTAATTTTGCACCATGGTGGTCAAGTGACGTGGACGACACCTGAGCTGGCACCCCCCTCTCCTAACTACCACACCACACCAACGGGAGGACTTTTCAGCTCTCGACAGATTTTACGAGCATCGCTGCCCTACATGGCAGGTCTTTAGTGGTACTGGACTCGAACTCGTGACAAGGCAAGCCTCGATCCGATACCTATACCACTCGGCTACCGCGGCCACCTGATTGCACAATACTCGTATAATACAAGTTTATTTCCCCAACACATCTCCATATATATGATCCATAAGATAAGCCGTGAATTATATAAATCGCATTTTTAAAGATAAAAGAGTAGGAATAATAAGATAAATACAATAGAGTTCAATAGTGTTAGATCATTGAGGAAAAGTTGTTCGTGATTTCTTTGCTATGTTAAGATTATCTCATTTTATATACTCTATATGATCTTATCGGGAAATTGACACGTGCTAAGGTTAAAGTTGGGTAAACAGCATTTGGCATATTATTCATTTTTACCGACAGGTACCGTAGAAAACTAAAAACAGATGTGAAAGCCATTTGCAGGGATTTATTTAAAACAATTCGTCAAGAATTCCACTCAGCCTCTGCATGCATCAGCACATTCATATTTAGTTTCAAATTTCGAAATCTTGGTTTCCACGGCAGCGTTTCTATTTATAAACCGAATAATACTGAAAAAAACGTGAAGCGATGCTTATAGTATTCCAAAATAATACTCAATCCACACACTTCACACTATTGAAGCCTTGGTCAAAGATGTGAAGTGTTGTTGAGCCACGAATCAAGCAATATAATGTCCGGAGTTAAAATTGTCTGGTGAACACTGAAATTGGTGTACTGGGGAAACTTTAAAGTCCATGCATAATGATGTGGGGCTGTTATTTGTTTTGTCTGGACCCTTTGGTATCTGTGTAAGGATGTCCAAAAACTGCAGGCTATCTCGACACTCTGAGTGGTTAAGTGAGATTCTATTTATTTGGCAATAGTTCCGAGAAAATCTATTTGTGTTTCAACAAGATCGTACTCGCTGTCCATACTGCATAATTTATACAAAAGTCATATGATAACATGGATGTTAAGGAATTAAATTGTACTTCTCAAAGCTCAGACTTGAATTCCATAGAACGTATGTGGGAAAAGTAGAATGTAGAATAAGTACTAGACTACAATGAATCAAATTGGTGACAGAGCTGTTCACTATTTCTTTGCCAGAATGAAGCTTTTCCTGCTTTAATTTTATTTTCCAAAAATTAGTGGATAACCTTTTCTATAGAGTTGCAGCTTTTAATGAAGGTAAGGGTGTTTAAACTTCATACTGATTTTTTATTTATTTGAAAGAAACGAGAAAAATATAGGTGCCCGATATATATATATATACATTATCCACACCACAAAGGAAGTATACCCTTTACGCTTTCATTCCTTTAGAGTACATTTCTACCAAAATCGGGCTTCGCTTCATCTTTATTTAACAAAGAAACATGCTTACCAAATTTAATTTCTGTCAATATCATAGTTCAAAAACGGCAATGCGTTTATTTATAACGCATACGTAATTGTAAATTGGTTGCATTTGTTTTTCTTCGTTGTCGAAAATTATTTTATATTTTACAAGTTATTGATTTAATTAATCATCTATTTTTATTTTAAATTTTGAAAAATAACACTTAACAGATTTTTGAAAAAATTTGTAAGAAAAACAAATTTTATAATCTTTAATATTTTTTTTTAAAATTTAGAATACTTTTTGCATCTTTAAATACATTTAAAGACGTTATCGTAACATAAAGTATTTATTTTTAAAATTAAAACATTTAACCCTTTGAATATGTCTTAGATCAAGTAAAAAAACTACAAATTTATCATGTTTTAGCATAATAATTTTTTCTCATTTAAAAAACTTACAATAAGTCCTTATAAAATTAATGAATTCATAAGTTATCTCAATAAAAAGCCTTATATACTACATATATAAAAAATGAGAGGAATATGAATTAATACTTTCAGATGCTGCTGCTTTTCTACTAGAAGCTGTATTCAGAAAAAATTGGAAATTGTTTCATTAATAACATAAAAGGTTTTTTTTTAACTTAAATAAACTCAATCACTTTAAAAATCTTATAAATACACTAGTATTTATTTCTAAAATAAAATATTTTTTTATAAGTATGGTCTTTTGTAATAAGACTATTCAAGTATAATCTTTTTCTGTATTATAATGGGTTTTTTCTCATTATTTTAAATTTATTTTGACAAAATTGGAGACCCTTATTTTTAACAAAACGTAATAATTTCTAAGAATGCAAAAAGTGATTAAACATTTTTCTAAAAGAAGTGTAAATTTTAAATGTTTTAAAGTTCATTAAAAATTAAAATACAGACAATAGGATATAAAATAAAGATTTCAGTTCTTTTATCTGAATTTTTGTTAAATGATTTTTTATTTAATTAATTTAAATGCTTGTTTGGTATGTAATTTGAAAATAAATATTTCAAAATGCCCTAAAAAGCTCATAACTTAAACAAAAAGGGAAAACATCTAAATATTTAGCATTTCAAAGAAGAACTTCAAAATCGACGGAATATTCAAAGCAAATTTGCATTGATTTTTTTATATTAAACATTATCAAATGTTTTACTTTCTGTACAAATATGCTATTTATTTAAGGAAAATTCAGTATATGTTGAATATTTATTTTCATGTAAAGAGTCCTTTGTTAAATCATATATATTGTAAAAATAATATATTACAAAAATTGTAAATAAACAACTATTTTGATCCTAAAAAGTAATGGTTTGAAAATTTTTAAACTTTAAATCATTAATTCTAAATTTTTCAATGCTTATAATAATTTTATAGTTATAAATTATATATAATTATTATAATGTTTACATAAATTTGCACACAAAACTTTAGGGATCAATTTTTTAATTTATCATTTAGTTTTTTGGGAAAAAAAAATTAAGAAGCATATATCTATAGAAAAAAGTTTAAATAAATATACTTATTTATTAGAGATATCAAATTAGATTGTAAGTGGAAAAATAAAAATTAATTTTTTCATAATTTTCAGTATTTCGAAGGTGTTTAACTCCTTTATGAATTGTTGTTACATATTTCCTAATAATTAGGAAATCAGTTAGTAGCTCACAAATCACAAAAGAAATTATAATTTATAATTTTAATGAACATGGAAAATTTTGAAACATATACCAGTTGTGGTCAAATATATATATATATGTATATATACACCGTAAAATCTGTCGTATAACGCGCACTCGCGCACTTTTAACACAAAGAAAAAATCGATCGAAATTTGCGGGTGCGCGTTATACGCAGGATATAAAAACGATAGTTTTAAAAATAAAAAGAGATGGGCATTAAAAAAAGTTAGACTTCTACATAAATAGAAATACTGATTATTTAAAAGTAATGAAAAACCTAATGAAATCAAAAAGTTCAAAAAATAGTATGTATCTAGATTTACAAGAGCCTGAGATAATACTTCGAATAAATGACCTCAAATATACGTATGCAATGCTCTTATGCTTTAAATTTTTTCATAAAAAAAGAGAGGTGCGCGTTATACGGCGAATGTACCTTAAAATTGAAAAATACAGCTTGAAAGTATAGGTGCGCATTATACTCCGGATTTTACGTTGTATATATATGTGTGTGTGTGTGTGTCTGTGTGTGAGAAATAATTCCCCATTAAAATTTTCTCTCGAGGATTTTTAGTTAATTTGTGTTGATCTTAAATCCTCCAAGATTTCTAATGATAGTTAATTTCTTAGTTTCCCGGGGTATATAAGGAAATCTTCTTTCATCCACAACTTTCTCTCCTACAAAACTGACACATTCACTGTGTTTCGAAATTCTCTTTGAATTTTTAATTCACTTTTAAACTAATCCTAAGTGCTGATTATATGCGTACATTTTACTTCACAATTTTGCAGATGTTATGCATTATCCCTCAAATAATTTTTACAAGATTTTTACATATTTTGAATATTATATTTAATTTTCATTCTTTTTACTACTTTTGGTTCTTTAAGGCAAATTACAATTGTCTTTTGTATAAAGAATCGTTAAAATCTAAAATGCAACTATTCAGAGAATAAAATGTATTTTTTGAATAATTCCATTTTTGATTTGTGGCAACACGGTTTGTGTGTTTACAGATCCTGCTATTGAATTTTTGTTGTAATTTGGTCGAAACTAAACTATATCACATTTTTCAGAATTTTGGTTTGAATTAATTATTTGAGAAAGATTCTAACCTACAGTAATATTCCCCTATTTTGATTTGTCGTTATGTTCTTGATGGTTTATTCAAAGCTAAGACTATTGTATCTGTTTCGGATAATTTTTAATTCCAATAAATTATAATGCTGTAATTTCGTTTTGAGTTTATTTTTAAATTAAATTTGTTCGAATTATTTGTTTTAAATAGGTGTTAACTTAACTCCAACCAGTGTTACGTAAATTATGATGTTTAACAAAATACTGATATGTTAACTTGATTTTTTTTTAGTAAAAAGTAAACTTAACAGATTTCTAAAATTTTAAATATTATAGTAAAATATAATAAATAAGTGTAAAGAAAGAGATATGTATTTTTATTTCAAAAAATAACGCTCTACTAGGTTTACTTCAATATGTATTTTCATTGTTAGAACACCACATTGTTGACCTTCTGGTTTAGTTACTTTAACAAAGCAAACAATAATGGATATTCTGTTGTAACGAATATAAAATCGTAACAGATGCCACGGTTATTTTAATTGTATTGTTATCCTTTAAAAACTTTCAGTTTACTGTCTGAGCAAATAAAGTGAAGTTGTGTAATTTATTTACTGCGTTATTTTGAAAACATAAGTTTTTGATAAGTCATCAACAATGATGGAATCGTTGTTTCGTGCGTGTTCTGTCATGCTGCTCTGGATCATCACTATGTTACAAGTGATGTATTACTACGACATCACTTGCATGTTTTATTTTATTAAATATATTCTTTTTCTGGAGCATTTCAAAAATTCAACTCCAAAGCAATCGACAATGTCGAAATCGTTGTTCGGTGCGTTTTCTACCATGCTTCTTTGGATGTACAATCTACTGCAAGTGATTTATTACGGCGACATCTCATGCATGCGTTATTTCGTTGCATATGTTCTTTTTCTGGAACACTGCAAGAAATAAACTCCCAAACATAAAAAAAATGCTTTCATAGGAATAACAACTGATTATATTGTTCACCCTTCTAGAGTTGAAGCCTGTGTTACCACCAATGGCATGGAAGACTTTAATTATACATTTCAAAATGACTTACTGGAGCAAAATACTTTTGCCGACACACTGATTAACTCTTAAATCTTCAAGCAGATATCATGTTTTGAGATGTTGTGTTCAAAGGAAATAGGTTTCCCCTAAAACAGATGAAAACTCAAAAAACCTGGCAATCATTTTAAAGACAGAGCAAATAACATTGTAACATAACAGAAATGCAAGAATTTTCCAGCCCTCCATCTATACTGCTTCAGTAATGAAAGAAAAAGGAATTCAGTTCGCACATAACAACATAGGTTTCAAGATTGGGAACTTTGGAATTTCAAAGTTAATGGAATTATAGAGATATTGACTCTCTTAATTATAGAAATAGAGTTATTATGTTGCAGAGTTAGTGACTCTACATTAAAGAGATAGTGACGCTCATCACACAGAGAAAATGGCTCTACATAAAAGAGATAGTGACTCTAAATTAAAGAGATAGTGACTACATTAAAGAGATAGTGACTCTATACATTAAAGAGATAGTGACTCTGTTATACTTTTTGTCAATAGTTTCACCTCAATAGATTGAAAAAAAACTGTTAAGGAAAATTTGGCTCTCAATAAAATAGTTTACAACACATTTTCAATCTTTTATATCATTTAAAAAAGAAATAATTAGTTTTAGTACAATAATTTTTAGTAGATATATAAAAAACATAAATCTATATAATATCATAGAGTTCTTGTTTTTGATTAGTATACGGATGAAATAAAAGAAAACAACAAACCATTTTCTAAACTAAAAACCATTAATAATTGTAATTCTGTAAGAAATATGAATATAAGACAAGTAAAAGAAAAGTCAAAAATCATCCAGTAAAATAGGATAAAAATCAGATAAGAACAGTTTGAATTAAATGAACATAAGTATGTTCGTCGATTTAAGAAAAAAAACAAAAAGCTTTTTTAATTAAAAAAATATAATTTAACTCTCGGAAAGTAATTTTCCCATTTTTTTACTTAGTTCATATTTAAAACATTACTTGTAAGGGAAGTCCTTAATATAAAATTTATTTTATTATAATCTTAAGTTAATGTAAGCTTAAAACTTTTTAAGAAGAATATTTTATCTTGACTTTCAAAATAAGTTTATAATAAAGGCTCGAGTTATCACTAAACAATCAAATTCTAAATAATTTCACAACTAAATATAGAATTCTTATTTCTCTTTTAATATTCCTTCTAACTCGAGTGAAGAAACGTTTTCTTTTAATGAAGACAAACGAGTCATTTTTAACATTTTTAAAAAAATCAAAAGGGAAAATATAATTGATATAAAAAATCAAAGGCATGTAATTATAATGCTTACAATAAATAATTGTCTGAAATAACTAAAATAAAACTTTAAGTCTAAGAATGGAATTTTATTCAAATACTCAGAAACTCAAATAATAACATAAATAAGAGTGGCTGTAAATCATGTTTGTAAAGATTTAATTCCTTAAAAATTTCATAAATTCCTCAAATAACAAAATTACTTTTATGATGTGTATGAGTTTGTTTCTGCGCGTGCATGCGTGTGTTCTTTCTTGTTTTATTTCTCAATTTTTCATTTTTTTACTGTGTTAGATTTAAACAAAAAATATTGACTGTAATTATTGTATTCACTTAAATACAATAATACATAATTCATCAATTTTGAATACAAAAAATAACTCAAATACTTTCGTATATTAACTATTAGGAAAATTAGTATTTTAGTGAATTTCGATATTTAACTAACAAATATTTTATTTTCAGTTCGAAATGAATTCAATTATAATCAACATTTTATTATAGTAGAAAATATGAGCTTTCAAGTTATTATTAGTCACTGAATTTTAAATATATTTAGTTGAGTAATAAATAAAGGATAATTATTTTTAAAACGGAGATTATTGGAATTTTAAGAACTATTTCGTTATTGGATAGAAATTGAAACATTTTGCATTACATGCCGTGTCAAACTGGTTTTAGAATTTTGCCTTTGACGTACACAAAATGGAAAATATAAAATTATACATAAAAACAACTGATTAGATAACACTACAATATTCGTAATTTAACGTGAAACGATAAATCATTTTCCCAGATTCCACTTCATTCTTATGAAGTTTAATCGAAAAAGAAGGCTTTTCATTCCACCAAATGGAATTTTAAAGTATTGGTCATAGTTTAACGAAATTCTTCAGTCTCATTAACACATCCGTAACTTCATCAATTGAAGTACACGAACAATGAAAAAAGAATAAATATTCCCGCTACTCTTAACTATCCGATTAATTCGAAAAGCGACATCCTCCAGAGTTTACTCCCTTCCAAATAGTTTTAGACAGTGCCGAAAAGGACTAGTTAAGGCCTAATTAGGAAGAAAATGATAGGTAGTTAACAGATACTTCACTTAGAGAGTAAACAAGTATTATCACGCACAGACGAATAGCTAGTTCTGCACAGAAATAATTGGAATTCAAAACTTATTTTAATGAAATTTTATGAGCTTTAAAAGAATCCTTTATTATATATATATATATATATATATATATACACACTCTATAACAAAAAGAAAGGGACGCACCAAGAAGGACTTACCCGATTGTAATGAAATTTCGTACGCAAAGACATTTGCATCGAACATGCAAATAAATAAAATTAGGTGTCCAATGAATGAATAGCGGGAGCTACTGCGCATCGGAACTGCCCACTCAGCAGGTGTTTATAAGAAGAGTTTTTCAATCTGATGGACAAAATTTTGGTTGCAATGCGATTTAGGATACCTATCAATGACTGAAAAAATGCTTCGATGCAAGATTCGAATTCATTACGAGCAACTGTCCGAGTTTGAAAGAGGTCGTTTCCTGAAATTGACAAAAAAAACAGGTTGGACAAATTGGAGAATCGCTCGTTATATGGGTCGAAGCGATGCGGCCATTAGAAGTTGCTGGCAAAAATGGGTGAACAATGGCAGATTTCAGTGTCATGATAGTAGAGGTCGACCTAAGGCCACAGCAGATGGGGAGGACAGATTTATTGTCAGATCATTTGTCACAGTGCCTGATTAATCGTTAACAACCATCAGACGTGCGACCTACACACGAGTGTCCACCATGACCATTTACAGACGGCTGATAGAACGTAATTTACACTCGTATTGACCGCTACGCCACTTACCACTCCCGCGTGCACATTGTCAACCAAGTTTACAAAGGCTAGATCAGGTTAAAATAATGCTGACTGGGGGCGAATAATGTTTAGAGACGAATCCAGCTTCCAACTGTGTCATGGCGATCCTCGAAGACGTGTCTGGAGACACCCAGGGCAACGTACCAATCCTGCTTTTACTATTGCACGCCACACAGGCCCTCAACGAGGAGTTATGGTCAAGAGTGCCATTTCTTTTGACAGCTGAACCCCTTTGTGGTCGTCATTAGAGGCACACTTACAGCGCAGTTGTAAGTCTACGACATTTTGAGAACTGTTTGCTACCGTTCCTTTGGCAGTACCCTGGCCTTTTTATCAGCAAAAAAATGCCAGATGACATACGGCACATTTGCTATAAACTGTCTTACAGCTTTTCAAACAATTTCTTGGCCAGCTCTATCACCTGAACTCTCTGCAATCGAGCATGTCTGGGATATGATGGGCAAACGACTGCATCTACCAGGGAATGTTAATTTACTAGCCTTACAATTGTAAATTTGGCAAGAAATACCGCAGAAGACCATCAGCGTGATTTATCACCTTATGCCACGTCGTGTGGCAGCTTGCATCCAGGCTAGATGTGGGTCAACACCTTATTAAACTCGTTACTTTGCAATGATATAACTCTGAAATAAATCAATAAATCATTCATTTATTCTGAAATTTTAATTATTTTCTGTTCTGTACATAATCTTTCTACCCACCAATTTTTGTCTCTTTTGGACAACTCGTTCTTGATGCGTCGTTCTTTTTTTAGTTATGGAGTGTATATTTTAGTTATTTAATTATGAAAAGGTCAGTACTCAAGTAAACAAATGTAGTTTTTTTTCTTTAAAGAAAAGAGATTTATGTAATTTAAAATAAAATATATGTAAGCTGCAATAATGTTAGCACATTTTTTTTAACAAAATTATTCTAGAATACAAACTTCTCTCTTGATACAGATTCGGCTTGCTCACAATGCTTTTCATCAAACATTAAATATATAAATAATTAAAAATATAATCATAACTTTAATATTTCAAAAATGATATGAATAAACTTATGTGTAATATTTTGCGTAAACACAGTTTTTGAGTATTATATTTAAATATACCTTTGTGTAATATTTCGTATAAACACATTTTTGAATAATTTTTTCTTCTATATAAATAATACAATGCAAACACACATTTCGTATTCAACACACTTATTCAATGCAAACACCCATTTGTGTACATTATATTTAAAGTTAATTCCCGTGGAAAATCTGCTAGAGTGTGGATTTTATGAAAGAGAAATTTGAGACATGTGAACATCATAAATAATAACAGACATGGCAGTAGTTTTATTATATAAATTATTCGTCTTGAATGGAATACAAAAAAATAATTATTCTCAGGAAGCGGCTTTCATAATTGATTTCTGGCAAAAGATCTATTATAATATTATTTACCTCCTTATCCTAGACTAAAGTTTCAACCGAATAACATTTGAATGTGATTCACCTCTTAATCATCATATGGTTCTTATAATGAGCCAGACTCACTCTTAGACGTTTCATAGCTTCAGAACCTTCCTTTATCGTTTTGCTACCATCTACTGACATCTGGTATTATTCCCTTTAGTCAAAGTTCGGTCGTGGTAACTGCTCCCCATGTTAATTGAGTTTAAGATCCCGCTCAATAAGTTTGATTCCCGGGAATCCAAACACAGTATGGGTAAAAAAGCCATAGAATTAAACTCGAAATGATTTAACAAGATTTTTAATAATTTATTTTTATAATGTTATTCACTAGGCATGATTAGGTGATATACAGACAAGATAAGCAAAAGGGTAATAATCAATGTGCACTTTTCTGAATGAGATGCAAGCACTTGACAGTGATAATCTTCCGTAATCTTGTTGCGTAATTATTGTACTAGCATGAACTATAAAGTGGCAATACCTTCAAAGAACCTCTACTTCTTATCTCTCTATATATGTATAAATGGACGATTATATATATGAACATGCTTCACTCCAATTCCATTCAAGCGATCACTGTGACAATTGTCATACATGTGTTTCTTCTGGAGAAGGTTTTTGTGCTGTCCTCTTTGTTGTAGCTACCCAGCAGGTGGCGCTACAGCATATCAACTTCTGCATCTTCCAATCAATTGCCAAGTTGCCAACAGGATCACCAAAATTTATTCCAACTTGGCTCTATCGCCAACATTTCGCTGTGTTTCCATTGGATCTCCATTATAATGTAAGGAATGGCATTGCTTGCGAATATTATACTTTAACATAAAATAAATACAACAGAAAGTAATATTAACGTAATAAACATCCAGATATAAATGATTTACACTATTTTAAGCGCTCATTACACAAGATGTGTAACAATATGTTACTTTTACTGATGAGAGATTATATAGCTTAGGAAGTTGTTTTCAAAAATCGACCCTCAAGCGAGTTACGGCGCGTTATAAATAAAAAATAAATCCTTTTTATCAAATATTAAATCTACACTCTTAATATTTAGCAGATCTGATTTTCTTGTTGAGCTGAGATATGCAAAAGCGTTTTTCTTGTTTAATTTGCGATTCACGTAAAATTAACTCATTAAAAACTTCTTTATCCTTCTATCTGTATTGTTTAATCTTTCAATTCACCCGTGCAAAGAACGGGTATACCAGCTAGTAATCTTCTACTATTATAAGATCTATCTCACCCTGACGACTTATATATTATTCTGCAGTGACGTTCAAATTTGTATAGATACGTTGTTCTAGCTAAAGGTATCCGACTACGTTCTCTCTCTCTCGGAACCGTGATTTTGCAAAAGCGTGTAAATGGATAATATTTATGATATTTAATGTCACATAGATTAGAATGCATGTATAAGGTTGTTTTAAGGACATTATGACAAAAAAAAAACTTTTTAAATACAATATTTTAGCAAAAAATTAACTTAGAATAACCTTTTTTCCAAATGTTCTCTTTTTGTAAAAAAATGCTTCTATTGTATTAATACTTTTCCTGTATATAGCTCAGGCCTCTGTACAGAGTCTGAACTAAAATTTTTGAAATATATAACTTAGAAGTGGATTTAATATCCATGTTTTACGACTACAGAGGGGAGAAATTTTGAGAAAAAAACGCCGATAATTATATTTCAATTGGTGGAAACTCTGAAAATAATGTGAATTTTTCAAGAACCATAGTTGAGCCTCTGTACAGAGGTCTGAGCTATATACAGGCAAAATATTAATACAACAGAAGCATTTTTTACAGAAGGAGAGCATTTGGAAAAAAGGTTATTCTAAGTTAATTTTTTGCCAAAATATTGTATTTCAATAATTTTTTTTGTCATAATGCCTTTAAAACAATCTTATACATGTATTCTAATCTAAGTGACACTAAATATCATGAAAATTATACATTTATGCGCTTTTTTAAAATCATGGTTCCGAACGCGTAGTCGGATACCTTAAATTGCTAAACAGGTTGCAGGCAGAAAAACCATAGGCCGAGATGATGGAATCCATGGACTACTCTTGTGCTTATATAACTATACTTATATGAAAACATCACGGCTTCTTCAAATCAGTGTGCGAAGCTCTCATATCATATCAAACAATATCATAAAGTTGTTTACTCGATAAGTTAAATGAAAGGTGCATGGTAACTCACTATAAGACTATATTCTTAAATATTGGCCTGTGATTTCTCATAATTGACTGAAATTCT
>BMAV01002559.1:223098-234158 GCA_019973955.1 Trichonephila inaurata madagascariensis | reverse complement strand
ACAATCAAAACATATATTTATTGTATTGTATTTAGCAAACAAACGTCAACCTTCATAATTATGTTGTTGCTCATGCCACCTGTCTGACATAGTCAGATCGAGGCCCACGAAATTCATCGTGGCAATGGGCTAGAAGTACGCCTGTCGTTGGCTATTAGCCTTGAGCACCATTCAGGTAACAGTACAATTTAGCTCGGAAAAATTCCCGAAGGAACGATAAATGGCGACACTACCTATCTCCACCTCCACAATTTAGGCATGAGACTGAATTGGAGGGAAATTTTCTCTAGTTTCCTGCACTCGTGATTCAGCCCACAAGACTTTCGGACCCACTGATTTAACGAGCACGTGCTCCGCGTGTACTCGGAGGGTATATTTGTCGGTACGGGCATCGAACCCAGGCCTTCCGGTCCGGAGTCCGGTGCTCTAACCACTAGGCTATCCACCACGGCCTCTTCATAATTATTGCTGTTACTACCCAGGCAGAAAAAAAAAATTACCATTTCTAAGGAAAAAGAAAACATGTTTACTCGAAAACATTCAAATTATTCGTGAATATCAAATAACAAGCACTTATATATCAACTCCAACTATTATAAAACGTATGATCAACACATCTCACATGTATTGGAAACGTATAAGCGTTGCCATTTTGAATGCAGAATTTTTTTCCCACACATACTGATAAAATAAACTATTTTCTAATGGATTTCTTCTAAAAAAAAGTTTTGTTAATCTGTTCAACTTCTTAATTATTTTATCTTTAATTTTGAGTGATCTTGAAATAATAAAATTTTCTCTCTGGATTCAAATTTACAATTTAGAATTTTACATGAGTATTATTTCACTCTACAATTATTTTTAGTTTCATTTCAATTTTAATATCAATTTTTAGAACGTTATTAATCTTTCTTGTCATTAAAATACCAAAAAATTTCTTCTTTCAATTCTTTGTTAAGTTTGTTTCGTAGATGACAGTTTTACATTGGTTTCTCTTAGTGAAAATGCTTCAGAACACACATTTTGAAATGACTTTGCTTTAAGCATTTAATTCGAGCGTCCTCGTCCGATTATTATGCAGATCAATCTTTCCTGAAGCAATTTTGTTCTCACTTGAGAGCTACAGTTATATTAAACAATTGAAACTAAGCAAATCTCTCTTTGAATTTATTTTATTTATTATTATTAAAATAAATATAGCATTCAGTGTTCTTATTGAAATTATATAATGCATCTTGAATTGGCTTTCATTTATTTTTCTTTGATTAAATTTTTCCATGCAAATTGAAATATTTCAGATTGTTTGATAATTGATTATCATTCTCATTTCTACTTGAAAAGTCAGAAATAATCCACCTTTTCATGTGTAATGAACTTTTAAAACTTGAATCTATTGTAAATCAACTATCGATAAAGTTGCACTACTACGAGTATCATTAATAATAGTTTCCACTCGAAGAAACGATTTTCAATACATAAGATGTAAGAAATAGGTAATGGATATAATTAAAATATGTTCTAAGAATATGTAAATAATAGAACGGATGTTAGAATTTTTAGAATAATTCAGCTTGGAGGCATATTGTGAATATTTCAGATGGAAATGCATAGTTTGTGAGATGAATTTGTTACCTTATTGCCACAGGGAAATAGTTTCTGTTTAACCGGCATTATTCCATGTGTCTTGCCTTACGCTATTTATTATTGCTGTGAGTGAAGCACTATCGATGTGTAAAACAAGATTGTGTAACGCTGAAATAATATTTTAATTCTTTAGTTTTGTTCCTCTATTTGTATTAATTATGTATTTCTTGCTAAGAATAAGAGGTTAGAAATATGCGTAAGAATTCGTTCTTGTAGTACTGAAAACTTCCACTCATGGCTTTTGGCTAGGAGCGTAAAATTTCACAATATTAGTAAGTATTTTGTAAGTTCTAGTTATTGGTTTTTGAAATCAAACACATTTTTGTAATAGCACATTGTACTTTCTAAAGATGACATAATGGGGATTTTCCATGAATGGGGGAAGCCGCGATAACCTTTCATGCTCTAGAGTTGATTAATAAATTTACACTGATCAGTGGGTCACATCAATAAATTCACAGTGATCTGCTGGTAACATGATTGTCGAAAAATATTGTAGACAGGAAACTTATATAAAAAGGGAGGGTTTTTTTAAACTGATTCTAAGGCAGAGAAGGTGTTAACAGATTTGTGTATATATGTATATATATATACATATAGGCTTCTCTAGAGTTAAATGGAAGTCGAATTAAAATACTTGCCAAACTGTTAAAGATAAGAGTCCGCCCTTATTTCGAAAATTTTTGAGATCTTTTGCATAGTCAGATTTTTTTTTTTATTATATTAAAGTTTAGTTAAGATACAGAGTGCCATTTTTTAAAAATTCGTCATTTTCAGAAAAAAAAAATTATCTCAAATGGATATTGAATACATCAATGGAATGTTTTAAACATCAAGAATAAACAGAAAAAATGGCGTTTTTTACGACAAAATGCAGACAAGGTAATTTTTTCCTGATACTGCATCAGATTCAAATATAGGGTCACTAAAATTGTAGAATCACTGGTTTGAATCCTGAAGACCCACCGTGTAAAGAGGCTAATGTACTTTAAATGTGTGTACTGTCAAAGTACGCCCCTTGGCGTGCTGTTGAAGTTCGGAGAGGTGGTGTCAGCTTTGGTATCGTTCTCGTCACTCGACTGCGACTCAAATTTATGAGATCCAAAATTGATAGTGTCATGTTGCCTTAAATCAATGTTGATAAATATTCACTTCAATAATTTTGATATCTAGAATAAAAAAAAGAGTTAGTTGATTCTTGATCCACATTCAAAAATAAAGATAATAGTATAAAAGGGTTTTTTTTCGGAAAAAACGAATCCATAATTTTCTCTAATCCAAATTTTTATTCAAAAATATAAATAAAAGGACTATATTCAAGAATATATAAGGAACTAAAAATATTAACTATAACCTATTAATCGCAAGAATAATGTTTATTAGTGATTATTTTTATTGAAAATTTTTTTATATGAACAAAGTTATGAAATATTTTAATGAATGTCCAGGACAAAAATGTGCTGTAAATATTTTGTAAATGTAAAATGGAGAGAAGGTATTTAAGAATTTGATTCTCAAAAAGTTTCCCAGGATTATTCTTTAAGCTATTGATTGATTGCAAAAAAGGATACTTTGAACAATTTTCTTTAAATTGTGAAAAGACAGCAAAAATATCTAGTTATTCTAAAAGCCAATATAGTCAAAAGGTTTTTCTTTCTTTTATTTTTCGAAATTTAATTAAATATCATTTAATTACAGATTCAATTAAAATACATATATATTATTTGTTCAAAAAGGATTTTACGAAAGAAGCGAGTTTATTATATCATTTTTAACAGGAATTTTATGAATAATTATGCGATAACCATTTTAGCAATATTATTTAAACCATTTTTAAAAAATTTAATCATTTATCCAATTATGTTTTCTATATCAATATTTACTACATCAGTATGGAGTCCGTTAGTTTGTAGGTATTTTTTTAGAAGTTTAAATTATTTTTTAAGCTTTATTTTTACGTCTTCCATCCACAAAAATATTTTAAGCTTGTACGACGCAATTTTCGCAGTTTTAATTAAAAAGGTTTAATTAAAACCTTTTGCATTTTTAAATTGAAAGCTCATTTCCAAATTGCTTGATTTGTCCTTCATTTAGTATTTACATTGTGAATAAATAAGATAAAAGTTCACTTTACATAAAATTCAAAATAATTTAAAAATTTGAAGCTTTCATCTTTTTTGCCAATTATTAAGCAAAAGCTTTTATTAATTTCTAACTTCAAAAAACTTTTAAAATCGAAACGAAATCCTGAATAATTTATTTAAAGAGATCATTTAAAAAAATACTTATTCTTACATATTTTATTCAACTTATTTTTTTTTGGGGGGGGGTCGGCAAATGGGTTTCGAAAAACTACAAATAAAAAAAATTAAATGATGAGTTAAGCACAATTTACAGAATTCAGAATTTATTTAAATTAATATGAATATAGTGGAAAAAAAAGTAGGAATTATTCATGTTATACAGGAAAGTTAAGTACATTTTTACTCTGACATTTAGACTACCTTCAATTATCTGGAAATGTTTTGTTTAGCATAATTGAAAAAAATCTGACTTCTTCTTCTTAGTGTATATAAATAAATATATTATTTTTTTATATATATATAAAGATGGTTTAATTTCGGTATTTTAAAAATCCTAGAGCTTCTTTATTTCATTTAGGAATAGTTCATACATATGTTTTATAAATATGAAAAACAATACTTATCGTTTTTAAAAATAATTATTAGAAAATGTTCCAATATAAATTAAAATGCTTTTAAATTCTATATTGTCACAAAGTGCATAAAGGGTAAGGAGAAAATAATTCATTACTTTTATATATATGAAAGGCGATTTTAAAAATATGAAAAATGCTTTGCTTAAAATTTGCAAATATTTTGAAAAAATGTATATACAGAAGTTATTTTCTTTTCTTATATACTTGTCATATTATAGAAAATTTTTCCTTTGGTAAAAATGAAAAACATTCAGTGTTATACATGTATTAAATGGCTTTTTCGATATTGAGTCAAATATTCACAAATTTTAAAAAACAAATCTCATCTGAAAATTGATAAGAGTGATTTAATATTGATATAAGAATTTAATCTTGCTCTTGAATCGATTTTTTGATTTAAAACATTTTTATTCATGTATGCTCATTTTAAATAAATGTATTATTCATATATTCGTCACACATACCACAAATAACATGTAACTTTTAATTTTATTCAAAATTATTATTTTGTTCCAAAAAAGTAAGGTATCCAGTTCAGAAAATAAGATATACGCTGAACATCAAAGTTAATAATACTTTCGTTTACCTTATTTGTATTTTAGTATATTTTTTTATAGATGTTCTCTCAATTTATATGCAAAAACAAATTGATTTAGAAATAGAATTTCTGTAGGAAATTTCTCCGAATTTGAATTTGGGACAAATGTAAAAGTAGAGTCAAAGAAATGGTTGTTATTAGTTTAAAACTACAGAAACTATCTGGACATATTACTTAATAAAATGCATTACACGAGTAAATGTTACTTGTTAGATATATTTATTTTTGATTATATTTTTGCGATAATCTCCCCGAAAATGATTCTAATATGAAACTATATGATACAAAAATTAATACATTCATTTTATATTTAAAAAATTTTAATTATAGTTTCTATTAATTGTTGAAAATATATGGTATTATTATAATTATGGTGAAAATATATTATAATTTTTTTTTTACATTATACTATCTGTTAGAGTTTTACAGCAGACTTCTCATATTATACAATGACTTTAATTAGAATATGAAAAAAATAAATTTATAAAAGTAGAAATAGTTTTCTTTTGACTCTGAGGCACCATGTATATACATTGAACATGAAACTGAGGGAACTGATATATTTTTTCATGTTAAAAGAATTTCGTGTCAAGAGATATTGCAAAAAGAAATTATTCAGCAAAAAAAGTTTACTAGAGTAAATTTTATTTATAAAGATGCGTATAAAACATTTCCGTAATCTGCTCTTCTTTTTTGACTGTTAATGATGCAGTTAGCAATAACATGATCTTGACACATTTCCATTGTCGTCTTCTGTTTTTGATCAACAGCCTCAAAAAAGCTCTATCTTTATTTTAAGCAAAATAGCAGTTTGCTTTCACTTTGGGCCCTTTACATTTGTGCTCGTAAGAAAATTCTTCCACCCCCCTCCCCCCCCCCCCAAAAAAGGAAAGGAAAAAAAAAAACGCGAACCAAACACATATATTTTTATTCACAGTGAGATGTTACTCATCGGCGTATTCCAAAACCAACTGATGAGAGATTAGATGTAGGGCTTCAAAGCAAGCTCTTAATATCCTTTCTATGAAACGTGTGAAATCACCTCTGTTTCTTTTCTAGCCCCTTGTATCATTCGTATATTTCATTTCCCAGTGCTTTCCGTATTTTGCTTATTCACATAAAGGAAATATTTTCGTCTTAGTGATTTCCGTTTCGTGTTAAGATAAAAAATGCATAAAAATACATAGTAGTTTCTCGGGACCATTGTATTATTTTGTGTTAACTGAAATTAAGTCTGAAGCGTTTCTACGTTAACCATATTCCCCTGTATTTTAAAAATTGTAAGGGTACTACTCAAATTGGATGGCTACCAGGGTTGAACATTGTAATTCAAATGTGACTTTAGCATGCCAGAAATTAGAATAGATATGGGTTCTTTTGAATGATAGTAATTTAGTTTTAATGTGAATACACTTATTGATTCTTTACATATATTTGCATTTTAAAATTAAAGAAAACATTTTTGGTCGGCTCACGCAGACCGATCATTGACGTTGTGTTTTCAGCCGAACTGATCCTCATCTATGATAGTGGGAATTAAGGTGCGCCATCTGGTGGATAATTAAATTCCTTTTAAAGTAAAATTATTGTGAGCTGTTAAGAATGTAAACATTTAGAGAGTTTTTTTTTCTTTAGAAGTTTTTTTTATTATTTAGAGGAATGTATACGAACGAAAAAAATGGAATTGTATTATATGGTTGCATAAAAATAATCATATTTAACTCTTTAAATATTCAGAAAATTGTTTTAAGTAAACGAGAAAATTATTTCACTTACAAAGTATCATTTGTTGCCAGAAGTTTGTTTTTATTCTCTTAAGATCACAGTAAAAAGGTTGCTGGAGTAAAAGAAATATATAAAAAAGCACCTTCCTCTTTCCTTTTCTTTGTGCCCGCGATAAAAAGAATTTCTTTAAAAGGAATTTCCGGAGTCTTTCGTAATTTATTTCTTCTTTTAGAAGAAAAGTTAAAATTGTCCTGGATTTCTTCAAGATCTGAAAGTTGAAAGGTAAAAAAAAACTTTAATTTCTTTATCTGTTTGACTGATGTTATATTGGTGACTGAATGAATTTTAAGCGGATCTAACAAAGAAACTGAATTCATTGTTTAACTAAATCGTTTAGGTTCCCTAACGCGTTAAAATGACAAATTTTGCACTTTTTTACACAAAAACATACATTTTTTTTATTTTATAGAATAAAGCAGACTTTTGGCTCTTCAAAATATGTATTATTTTGTTTCTACGTTACAATACGGTCAAGTTACAAAGAATTACACAAAATTAAGAAAACCCGTATGCGGATCTTTAAACTACCAAAAGTAGACATTTAAATGGTTAAAAATCCGACATGGCTAGTCTGGTAATTCGAAATATGCATTTCTATGAAACTTTTTGAACTTGATATTTTTATTTTCTAGTGAGTATACCAAAATATTCTTACTGTAACAATATTTTTTGAGTTACGGCCTGTTATTTCAATAACCTCAAAATTATGTCCTATTTCATATAATGTTAATTATATTTTTAAATTTTAATTAAACATTAAATATTTTAACGCGTTCAATAGATAAATGTATTTAGTTTATTTGGTAATACTTTCATTTATATAACCTTACATTTTCTGACTGTTTTAAATATTTTTTTAGAAAATTGCTAAAACTTCACTTATAGTTAAGAATTTTGTAAGATTTATATAAGATAATTTAAATATCAGTGGTTAAGTATTAATATTTATTGTTGACGTTTCGATACTGGCGTTTATAATGTTTTAGAATGATATTTTAAAGTAATCTGAACGTGTTCGAATACCTGAATAAGATTACGAAATTCATTTTAAAAGGAAATTGAAATCGCTCTGTAAATGTTATTAACGTTACACTAATTTTTCCAACTAATGATAAAAATAGCCTATTATTAAGGTGACCATTGTTTTTTTTTACAATGAAAAGGAGGACGGAAAATTTAAGAAATATTGACAACTTAAATATATGAAACGTTTTATTAATTCAAGAAAAAATACGCTAGTAAAATTTACATTCCTTTTAATTATTATATTAAACGAGTATTTTTTTCCCATTGAATGATTTTTTGACAACATATCATTTTTTAATATATCGGAAAGTTGGGGCAAAACATATCCTTCATACTGAATTTTACGGTAAGCACTGTAGCTAAAATTTTAACATTCAATTTTGATTTCTCACTAGTCACTTCACAAAAATCATTATCAACTAAAAATCACTACTTTAATTGTGCTGCATTAGTTCCAGGACAGCACAACGTAAATTCAAAAAGAATAACTAAATTTTTATATGGAATGTGTTTATTTTGAAATGGTTAAGTATTTCCACCCATCTTTTATTAATTTCAGCATGCTGATGTTCCAATGGTTTCATTGTATTATAATTTAAATGTACATTAAGTCTTCTAATTTCATCAAACCACTGTGAACGATTTAAATTTCAGGTATTCTTTTGATAAAAAATCAACACAGTTTTCTATATCTGCCCAATTTACTTGTGATGAAGTAAAAAAACACCATGGAAAACTGTTATTTCCCGTGATACTTGTTTCAGACCATTCCCCGACATTTTGGAAACATGTTTGGTTCATCTCTGAAAATAGAGATCAACAGATCAATTTTAAAATATTGAAAAGGAGGACACTTTTAGAGGAAGGACAGAACCTATAAAAAGAGGACTGTCCTCCTTAAAGGAGAATATTTGGTCACCTTACTATTATGTATCTTTTCTTGTAAAATGTTTCTCTTAACTAAACGAGTTGAAGTAAGTTTAAACAAACTCTTTGGTTTCACACATTTACTGAAATCCGTATATTTAATACAATCCAGAGAATCACAGCTAACAATCTGGATGATGTTTGAAAAATGCAACTTATTTTTACTTTCAATTAAAATTGTTTTCAGTTTATTTACTTTGGTTGTACTTATATTAATGCGTGTAATTTTAACTCTATCAAAATCTGTCTAATAAAACACAAGAATAGAAGAAAGATTTGAAAGAATTCCACGGAGTAAATATCGTAAGAAAATATTTCATAATTATTCAATGTCCGGTTGCATAAAAGCTCGTATAAAGCAAATAGGTCAGTGAACTCCATATTAATCGCTTTGCTGCATGTAAATGAACCTAATAAATAACAATTCATTGGAAATATAAATTATTTTTGGTTCTTTATATACATCGCATTTATTAATATTTCTGCTTTTCCATTTATTATTACTTAAAGTGTCATTGTTAAAGACATGATAAAATTAAATGCTTTGAATAAAATTAAAATATATTTCACAAATGTTTAAACCTTAAATCTGATAATTTATATTAGATTTAATTTCTGTTTATTGCACTTAATGATTTTTTGTAATTCTTTACAATTTCTTTTCTCAAAGAGCTTATTTGGATTCGTAAATTTTTATTGAGAATATTATTGTGTGTCTTTCCAAATGATATTATGGAGATTTTTTTACAATAAAATCTCAAGTATCAAAACTTCATAATAGTATTGGCTATCAGGGTGTATTTATCCTGGACCTTGATGTTGATTTTTTTCAGATATCTTGTCCTGTTCTGAATGTGTCAGAACACCCTATACAATCATGTAGATTCCATTTCCCATATATTTGATATTCGGGCATCAAATATCATTATGCGAGGAAGCAGGAATTATAAATTTACTCTTATGTGAAAATTGCCTTCTGATAAAATTTAACAGCGTTTAATTTTTTTTGTTTTGTTTGAAATACGAAATTTGGTATTGTTTTTAATGAGTTTTATTTGCCGTATATACATAAAAACAAAAAAAATATCTAAATTTCGGGTTTGCGTTATATGCTGGGTATATAAAAATGATAGCTACAAAAATAATAAGAAAATTAGCGTAAAAAATTAGTCTTCGATATAGATTGGAATACTATTTATAAAGAAATGACATATACAAGGTGAACTTAAATGCTTGCATATTCCAAGAAGTACTATAGTTTCTCAAAAGTTTGAGATAGTACTTAGAATAAATGCTTTCAACACATAGGAATATTGCATAAGTACGTATAAGGGGGTTAACGTAATACACAGAATGTTCCCAATTTATTTTAAAAATGTAGCTTGAAAGTATAGGTGAGCGTTTATATACATGCGCTTGTTATACACCAGATTTTATGTTCAGTTTGTTTCAATGAGTTACAGATTTCATATCTGACGTTTATTCTTATCTAAGGACAATTTATTAATTTTTAGCTATTAATGACGGTTTGATTGGGGTTTTTTTTGTCAATATTCAGTTACTTCTGTATTTCTTGCAAGTTGTGTCTTTTCTTTGCAAGCCATTGATACACTTGTTTTCGGTTAATATGCGCGCAGTTTATTTATCATAGCTTAAGAAGGCTGGCTAAAATGTATCCCACTGGCTAAAAGTTGAATTTTCTGGCACACAGCGGATGTACAGTGGGATGCTCGGTGTGGTGGGGGATGCGAATTTACTCAGTGAAAGAAGACATCTTAATGCACGTGCTTGAATTTTTTCTTCATGTTGAAGAGTGCCAGACGCTACCTGTCGGTTACTAAGTCAGGTGATATAAGTGTTCGTTAGATAAATTATTTATCTTAATGTGAGTGAACGGGTTTTAAGAAAAGATACTCTATATATATATGAGAAATTTATCAAGAACTTGCCGATTTTCAAAGAAAAGCAATTCGTAGGATATAGAAGGTATTTAAAGACCATGCTGTCATTGTAATACGAGGTCCGACGTATTAATCTCCCTTGTTTCAAAAGGCAGTTACAAACAATCAATATAAGATACAGAGAAAAGTCTTTTTATTTGTGAAAAAAAATACGATACAATTTAACATTAATTGGTTTTAAAATTTATGTCCACTAAATGACTTCCTGCAAAGGAGACACATTGATGAAGTCTTTCCCGAAAGTGGTCCATAGGTATTCGTATCATTCCCGGTGGAACAGCAGCCACTGCCTGGGTGATTGCCTCCTATAGTGCTTGCAGAGTTGTAGGACGATGTTTGTTCTTTAAGTGTTCTCGAAGGAAAAAAAATCACAAGGTGATAAATCAAGTGACTTTTGGGG
>BMAV01002559.1:23605-220301 GCA_019973955.1 Trichonephila inaurata madagascariensis | reverse complement strand
TGAACCATAAAATATTAAGGATCAATGGCACTTTAACCCTTCAAATAATCATTTATCCATTTCAAATGTTCCATTATCAGGTCTGATTTGCAGAGAGTAATTGAAGATAATTGATATAATTAATTTTGGGAAAAAAACATGTTTACCGCTTTTCATAACATTTTATTTGTTTTCAATTGTGTTTGCAACATCCGATGTAAAGAAAAAAAAAAGTTTATAGAATGAACTTATTATTTTGTTTGTAGCAAAAAAAAACCCCTTAGATTTCTTTGTTAACCAATTTGGAGAAATCTTAAGTGATACATTTATTATTTAACTTTAGATTCACTTGTTCTTTATTCATTTTCTCCTAATGAAATGATTCTTGAATTTAACTAAGTTTGGTTCCGTTTTTTTCCCCTGTGTATTTTGAGCATTTCTCAAACTCCTAGTTAAATGATACTTGATTCAATCAATGATAATTTATTTCAATTTTAAATTATGTTGTGTGTGAATTAAACAGTCTTTGTATATATATATATATATATATATATATATATATATATATTACACGTAAGTTTTTTTATTTTTTAATTTTTTTTTTTATTTGATTTATTTTTTTATTCCTCTCCTTGAAACATTCATTATTGTTCTCTTTTCTTAGCTTCATTTTAATATATTACTAGGTTTTTCTTCCACGTGTTGTATTAGGCTTAACTTTTCAACTTGGTGTTTTTTGATTTTTTTTCCTATTATTTTGAAAGTTTCTGCTGTACGGGGAAGGTAGGATCCATAAAGCATTGCTAACCCTAATTCGCTGGCCTAATTCAGCGACAACTTTAGAAATCATAATAAGTCTCCAGTTTTGTCCAAAGACTTTTTTGTATCTACATTTGTTGTGTCTGGTGAATTCAAATTTCTCCCTGCTTTAGCACTGTAGGTTCTATTACTTCTTCACTGTTATTTTATATTATTATATATATGTATATATATATATAATGTGTGTGTGAGTAAAGTGCATTGATTGAAGTGATTTATGAGGTGCTTTGCAACTGCAAGTACTTTTGAATCATTTTAGATTTGGAAAAGAGTCTACCACGTTGAGTCCGGATTCGCGTAAGTCGAAGTATTACTGTATGCTGTATCTGCCACTGTGTATTCTTGTCAAACTGCATTCATATCGTATTCAATACTGTATTGAAAAAAAAAATTCAAGAATCTGCTTCTTATCTCTGTTTATATATTCCTGAATAAAATGTTAATTTAAGGTATCAGACTACGTTCGAAGCATAACATTTCAAAAGCCTATACAAACGAATATTTTTTCTTTTTAATATTCAGTGTTACTTAGATTAAGATACACGTATAAAATTGTTTTAAGAATATTATGTGACCATAAAAAAATTTTAAATGCGATATTTTGGCAAAAAATGAACATAGAATTATTTATTTTCAAAATATTCTCCTTGCATGAAAAACGCTTCTATAACAATAATATTTTGCCTTTTGATAGCTAAGAATTCTCCAGAAGGCCTGAACTAGGTTTATTGAAAAAATCGCATTTTTTTTCGGAGTTACTGACAATTAAAATAATCGGTGTTGTTTTCCTAAAATGTTTTCATTTTGATGTATTAAAATATTTATAAATCCACTTCTAAGTTATATATTTCAAACATCCTAGTTCAGGCTCTGTACAGAGGCCTGAGTTATACATGGGCAAAATATCATTATTATAGAAGCAACTTTTAAAAAAGGAGAATGTTTTGAAAATAAATAATTGTATGTGTGTGTTCATTTTTTGCCAAAATATCACATTTAAATAATTTTTTTGTAATACTAATATTCTTAAAACCTTTTTATACGTATATTCTAATCTAAGTGACACTAAATTTTAAAAAAATATTCGTTCTTACGCTTTTGCAAAATCACGTTTCCGAACGTAGTCGGGGCCGCTGTAGCCGAGGTATCGGATCGTGGCATGCCTTGTCACGAGTTCGAGGCCAGTACTACTAAAGATTCGCCGTGTAGGGTAGCGATGCACATTAAATCTGTCGAGGGCTGAAACGTCCTCCCGTTGGTGTGGTGTGGTAGTTAGGAGAGGGGGTTGCCAGCTCAGGTGTCGTCCACGTCACTTAACCATGGTTCAAAATTATGTGGTCCGTTGCCAAAAGCCCTTGTGTAGCTGAACAGTTCGACGTAAATATTCACTCATCATCCTCCGAACGTAGTCGGATACCTTAAGACACCCGAAGCATAAATTGATAATATCGTACACAAAATAAATTCATACTGCCAAATAGAAAGAAAATACTTTATAGTTACACGGAGAAGCAAATAAAAATAATTCCACACAAAAACACTTGTATTACACTCGTAAATGAAAAGTGTATATAAACACTGAAATAGATTTCTGTTATTATTTTCGCTTCTCATTTGAAACAAGAATATTGTATAATGTGCTTCATGTCAAGCGAGCACTTATAATAGTTATACTGACATGTATTTTAAAGCGGAGTATGAATCATTTGAATAAATAAACATCCTACTCAAACATTGCTTCTTTATGCTCCTTTTTAGGAGTAGACATTCTATTCAGATATGATGTAATCGGATTATTCTGAATATTTATGTAAATTATTTTAGAGTTTGCTTATGCTTGTTCGAATATCGGCGAAGTGCGTTGTCAGGAGAGAGAAAATAACTCTCAAATAGAATATAAATGTTTCAAAATGTCCTTAATAGGCAAACTCTTTGAATAGAAATAAAAAAAAAATATATTTATCACAACTGGCTGAGTTAATGTAGTGAAATGCGCATAGATTCCATTCAATTTAGCAAATTGGTTGCATAATCAATTGCGCTATCTATTCCGAGCTCATGAATATTTGTTTATCAACAAATATTTTAATTTATACTCAAAGAATCTCTTACCATCATATTTAAAAATTTATAATCAATAATTATTTCTTACACTCTGGTGAATACATACACAGATTCGATAAAATTTCATGAGATATTACAAGTAATAATAGTGTCATTTCTTAAGGTATCCCAACCTCCCGTTGGTGTGGTAGTTAGAAGAGAGGGGTTCCAGCTCAGGTGTCGTCCTCATCACTTGACCATGGTTCAAAATTACGAGGTCCATCGCCCAAGGCCCTCATGTAGCTGAACATTGCAACGTTAATATTCACTCACTCACACCACTTGTGACACGCGTGCTATAGGTTGCCGACCTCTGATATATCTCATAAAAAGGAGCTTCAGTTAATTTAGGTTTGCTTTCTCAGCCAAAAGTAACATTTTAATTTATGTAGATACATACATAACAAGAGAAGCAGTGGAATGATAATCGTATCTGTTGCTATCTACGTAAAACAATTTTTTAAGCACTCTTTATCTCTTGAAAGAAAAAAAAAATACTGATGAAAAAGTTTTTCTGTAATCAAAACTGATGAACACTACGAACTATTTTACATTAAACAAACTCGGAGAAAAAAAATTACAGAAGGAAAGGGTTTTATAAATTACGTCTGCTGCATTGAGCAGCAAACTATTTGGATGACTTGATTTCAGACTTCGATGTCCAGCCCTCTAAAAAAATTCATTACTTTTTTTTTTCCTTTCCTTTTTTTTCTATTTTCAATTGACAAGCAATACTTCAGACAAAAAATGGTAAATTGAAAAAGTGAACGCATTACTTTCTGTCTAGATTATCTTGTTTTAGAAGTAAGTAAAAGAAAAGTAACTTTATTTTCTAGTCCGTGTTTGACTTTTTATTTGTTTTTAATTTAAAATAAACTGCATGCTGCTCTATGCTTCTTAATGTCAAAACGTGACAGGAAACAAGTCTAAGTGAAGTTGATTTATTTTGTTCCTTCCAAAAACATTGTAGAAAGTATAAAAATAAGTTCAATAAAATATAAAATGAAAAACATGAAGAAAATATCAAACAAGTCCTTTCAAACCCTGTCTTTCTCTCTATAAATATTATTGATTTATCATTTCTGTTTTTGACTGACATAAGAGACAATGTTAGACCATTTTAATTGTAATGAACCCCATACTTATCCGAACTTGCTGTCTTAATAATTACATTATATTTCAGTAATTATTTTAAATTTAATAAATGAATTTGTTTCAATTTTTTATTCAACCATTATGTTCATGTTAAAGCAATATACTATATTAAATGTTAGGGGTAGTTGATTTGTATGTTAACGTCGCGAAAATGAAATTATTTTTCACACACAGATGGCATTCATTGGAATAGAAAATTTTATTTATAAGCTGCCTGAAAATTGCCAAGGCAAAGAAGGTAGGAATAGTTTTAAAAAAAATTTTGATTGATGAAATGAAGTTTATATTTTAATATTGTAACCAATTCCTTATGGGTGTGAATTTCTTACTGGATTTATTTCTGTTAAGTCATGCGTTACAGGTTCTTGTGTCACTAAATATCCACCGTGTAAAGGGTTTGACCCACGCCAAATATATCGAGGTTCAAAGTCGTCATGTTGGTCTGATGTGAAAGCTTAGAGCAGGGGTTCTTAACCTCGCGCTCACGTGATTGTCCACTGTATTCTATATCAATATCAACCGTGGACAACCCACTGTCCACCATGATTTTTTGTATGGCAGCGAGATTCTACACACTTCTATAAATAAAATATAAGCCGTAGAATTACTGCACTGAAAACACTGTTTTGTCACCACTAGTACTAGTAACACTGTTTTGTCTTATCAGTTCTTATTGTTGTTGAAGACCCTCGCATTTAATCTGTTGCACATTAAACATTTTCTCATAGAGTTAAATATTGAAATTGTTTAATTTAAAGAACATAATTAAATCAACAATCATACCTCGACTTAAAGATATCTATCTCGAAGATGTGCTATAAGATTGGGAATATCATCTTATACACCTGGCTTCGAAAAATTAGTGGATAATATGTGATGCCAGAAATCATTTTAAGGGTAACTATTTTGAATTTTTTGTTGCCTTTTCAGTGTAGGATATTGTTTATGATGCTTATGATTGCAATACAATAAAGAAATATTAATAATCGTTATACTTTTTTTAACCGTGAACGTTAGCAATTTCCTGTGTGTCAGATGTGCCTTGATGGGAAATAGGGTTAAAAACCCCTGGTTTAGAGTGATATGACAGCTTAAGGGTCGTCACTTTGTGACGCATCAATTCGCGTACCTTCCTCTAACCGTCTTGGGAAATCTTTGGACTATCAATTCGTGTTATTCTCAACCAACCCTTCTGAAGAAGAAACCATAATATGTAAATTAAGTTCACTAAATATAGTCGAGGTTTTTTAGTCAGTTAGAGAGTTGGAGTGGATGTAAACTAGAAGTAAGGGGGGATTGTTACTGACAGGTATAATTATTGAATTATTGTGATTATATAGTTATTAGAGGAAAAAGATTTAAAGTGACGATTGATTACTGAGGTTAAAGTAATATTAGATTAAATCGGATAACAGATTATATCCTACACACAGTAAGAATCGAGTTTGGTAACCTTCTAATCTTGTTGTCCCACTTTAGCGGTAAGCACCGAGATATTCTCTTTCTGTTATTTATTGAATTTTTGTCGTTATTTTGTGTGATCAAAAAATAGATTGATTGGATCATAGCTAGTTTTTTTTTCCCTTCCTCCTACATATCTAGGTGCCCAAGAGAGAGGTGAGGACCTCTCACAACTTGACTGAGGTTCAAAATTACAAGGTCTACCTCCAATGCCCTCATGCGACGCCCATGAAAAATCTAACCAAATCTTATACTACTTACTCACAATTAATAAAGTAGCCACAGTAACTTGGTGCAGTTGTGTTTCTGATGAATCGTGCGTTCAAGTGAGTGAGTACATTACAGCTATTCGAGGGCTTTTGGTAAAGGAACTCGTAATTTTGAACCATGGTCAAGTAAAAAGGACGACACCTGAGCTGGAACTCACTCTCCTACCTACCACATCAACGGGAGGACAGTTTAGCTTCGACAGATTTAGCATGCACTGGTCCCCTCTTCACAGTGGGTCTTCATTGCTACTAGGCTTGGACTCATGTCATGCCGGCCACGAATCTGTTACCTTGACCACTAGGCTACTGCGATTGCGTTATAATCCTTGAGGTACTTAAAAGAGCCGTTTGAGGCGCTAAATTTATTGATGCTCAAAATCTGAACGATAATGTGAAAGTTTAGAGTGAAATACTAGTACAGTTGAATTTAAAGTAGCCTCTCATTTAGCTTCAAAGTGCAACGTTAAAAAATCAAATCAAATCATATTCGTTTTAAAAAGGTACTGATTATTCTTCATTACGAAAAATTTTGCAAAAATTTCATTGTGAAGTAAAGCGAAATGGGGTAAAAAAAGACGCTCCTCAGAGGAGTAATGAAGACGAACGGTGTAACGTTTCCCGTCACACAGCTATAAATCGGCTTCTTTTTTTGGATATGACCACCACGTTCAATTAATGTTTGAACCCTTAAAATATTGCGTAGTCTTTTCTTGGGCATCGCTCCGAAAATCTTTGACACCACGAGGAACCCACCCCTAATCCCCTTCAAGCCGGATGTAACTCGAAGATAAAGAAGCCGACCGCTATCATTCCGATGACCCTTGAGTGGGCAGAGAGAGAAGACGGTTTGAAAACTTCGCTGAGAACGGATGCAACCTCCTGAATAACAAAAAACAGATTTTGAACTCTGATGATTCGAAATATAGTTTTAATAACTACAATGTGTATTCTGCATTTACTAGCAGTGACTTAAATAAACTAAATATTTAAATTAATAAATATCACACTCCCTTTATTTATCTCATACATTACGAAATGTGTATAGTTATGTCATATCGAGTACAGTTTTATAGGATTCGAAAGAAATTACAGCCTTTCTTTTATGCAATGCTTTCAAATAAACTTCGTGTAACAGGCAAATTTTGTCACATTCATATCAAGATAATTTCCAATTGAAAAAGAAGCAGAAGACTGTTTTGTCGATAAAAATTTATAACCTCAGAGTACATTCCATACGTAGTGCATGCAATTTAAATTTGAAAAAAAAAAACTTTGCCACATGTTGAATATTTCCTTCTAGTGTTTCAAACATGTAAGCCGTCCAGTAATGGCATGCATTGTCATAGAGAAACTGAGTATTGATCCATCTCACCAAGGATAAAAATGAAATGACCCAGGAAAATATCAATAAAATGCTGCTATTATGTCCTTATTCTTAAAGATATGAAGATGTGACCAACCATTTCGCGTAATGCTAGCACATATCGTTTCACCATAGTTAAAAGGATTAATTTTATGGCCATTCCCGAGATGGTAACGACTTACTTATGCACATTAGTTGGTCCAAGAATCCCTCCAGATAGTATATTGGGACTCATAAGATCCCATTATTTTTTAACCATTGTTACTTCAACTCTAGGGATTCTTACCTTAATATAATTTTTTTTCTTATTAGTGGAGGCAGAATGCATGTAACAAGTTTTAATGCAAGAAAGCCAAAATAGTTTTCGCAGTAAGAAAAGCTTATGGCCACATTGCGCAAGGAATGATTACTTTTATTAAGTCTTCGTTTTTATAGACAAGATTAAAATTTTATTTCTTTTCGTTATTAACCCTTTGTTTTCCCATATGTAGGAGAAGTTACGTTGTTACACAGATGGCGCATATTTTGGCTAGTTAATTTAGAGTTATAAAATAATCTCTTATTATATTTTTCAATAAACTATTCAAATTAATTATATGCATTAATAGCAATGGAATAAAATATATTTTTTTCGAATCTTGATACTTTTTAGTTTATTAATATTGTGTTTTATGTAAATTAATGAAACCCTTTGAATAAAGAAAAATATTTCATAAAAAGGGAAACTTAAAGTAGATGAATTTTATATATATTCAGACTTCATGTTCAAGTACTTTACTGGTTGCAGCTATGTAGACAAGATTTTCAAATTTGCTTCATGTGATTATTACGCGTGAGCTTCGATAGTTTTTAGCACGAGCACAAGGGCTAAATTTGCCTTTATTCTTAGTTTTTCTGGAAACAGATGTTAGTCATGTGATTTATTTGGATTTTGCAGAGGTACTGGAATCATTTATAAGCCGTGTGTTTATATAAAAAAGTTTAAGAACGCATGTCTGTTTTTAAAACTATATCTAATGTACGTATCTGTGTATACTAGAAATACATGTAGGGGTGTATTTTATTTATACAAGTGGCTTTTATTTTGTTGTCTAGGGGTGAGTCACTATGCTCAGGATCTTGATATTAAAAGAAACAAGCTGATTAGAATAAAAATACCGTTTAATGAAATATTAGATTATTTCCAATTAAATACTGATTACAAACTTTATGAGTTATTTCACGGAGCATACTCTCAACTGTCGCTAGTCCTAGCGACACCCACGTTGACCGAAAACGTGACCTCTCATTCGTAAGCCGGAGTCTGTCCCTCAGACGTCTCTCTCGCTCCCCGTCGTTCTAGTTTAACTTTAAAACCCACCGTTCCGGGGGGGAAGATGCATATATTTGCTGGTAGCGCCATCTATTGGTGAGGTTGTAACCTCACTGATCAGAATATATTTATATTCCCTAATACTTTAAATCCTACATACATTTGCTGCTTTGAGAATACATTTCTATAAGGGAGGTTCAAGTGAAAGTAATTCAAGGTGTGTATCTATGACATGCTTAGGGATAGCAATAAAGCTTATACATTTATATATATATATATAAATAACAATATTTAACGAGTGAAATGCATACAAAGTTTGTTAAAAGAAATCTATCATGGCGTTTAGGCGAGCTTCCCGTTGTTTAGGAAGGTTTCGAATTCTGTCCGTTAAGAACGATGTTGATTGAACATGGAACCAGTTCAGAACTGAACCGATGGAAACGTTGAACTCATTTGCGACTTAACGAATATTTCGATGTCAATTTCCCTTGATTGCAGTGTCAATGTCCGTAATCAGCTTTTCTTTCACATCTTCGTGAGCCTTACCAGGCCGTGGCAGATCCCTTGTCTCCTGTCTACCGTCACTGTACATTTCCGCCAACCTCGTCTCCGTGGGCTACGGCACACATATGTCAACGTATATAGCCAGCATTTGCACACATTTCCAGTGTTAAAAACTTGATTATAGTTCGCTGACCTGATCTGGACGCAGTTGCATTCACGCAAGCTATTTTTAAATTAATGCCACAACCTTACGAATTAAGTTTTCACAAATCTACTTACACACACGCGTGCGTGGTACATACAGCTTCACTATCGCGTTTGTTTCATTAAAATACATCGAAAACTCTTCGCATCCGAAGCTTTGAATAACCTTCATTTGAGCATGCCTCATATTATGCCTATTCCACGATTTACTCCTTGCATTTTACGTTTAGAGAGGACCAATCAGCTCTTGTTTTTCCCCGCCGAGGTCATGACATTAAAAGACATTTATTACATTTTATTACATTAAAATTGCTCCGACATCTTCCATACGTTTGTTGTTGTGGAAGCTTGAAGAAAACTTACTTACTTGATCGTGCGATCCTACGCACTCAAATGATGTCTCATATGCTTTGCTTATTTAATACAGCTTGTAAAATATAAATGCTTACAACTCTATTTTCAAATGCTGAGAAAGTTATTTTGCCTTAAAAATGGACTTAAAATTTGGAATAAATAAGCAATTTATATGTTATTTTATATTGTTACGAATTTTATGTAAATAGTGTAAATATTTTGTATTTGAGTGTTTAATGCATTTATATTACTCTATGTTATGTTTATTTCATGTTAAAACTGTACCATTCACACAAGCAATGCCGCCCCTTACGTTATAATGGTGCTCCAATGAGAACTTGGTGAAATCTTGGCAGTAGAGCCAAGTTGGCATCATTTTTGGCAACTCTGGTGACTATTTTGGCAACTTTGGCGACTATTTTGGCATCATTGACGACCATGTTGGCGAGTTCGGAACCCTCTGGAATCTTCTAGAAAGTAGTGGAAAGTAGTCCGCTAATGTCACGAGCGGCTATATTTCTGGAAGTTTCTGCCGCGCCTATAAATAAGATGCTCGCCGGAGCGGCGAGGAGTCTGGATTAAACCAGCGAGTAGTAAGTATTGTTTTGACTAGCGATTAGCTCGGCTGTGCATGTGAATAATCTTTACTTACGTGTATTTTTAAACACTGGTTATTGTGTTTGATTGCTGTTGAAGGTGTGAAGACCTTTGGATATTTACTCTGTGAATATTGCTGCTGAATCCTGTATTTAGAGGATTGGCTTTTTGATAATAAATTCGCATCGCTCTTAAAGAACTGTTTATTTTCTTTAAGATTGTTTTGCATAAAATCCACGAACCTCCGATCTACGTAACAATATTGTTGAGATATCCTTACTATGGAGCTTTTATTCTATACTTATTGTCTCTGTATTTCTTAAGTTACTGTAACCAAAAATTTCCTTAAACCTGTATTCTTATCAATTATCAATCTTTTCCCTTCAATTAATTACAGTGACGGTATTCATGAAATTCTACTACACATAACAAAGCTATAGATCACAAATTCTTTCACATTTCAGAACATATTTATATTACTCTACATATATACCACAAATGCTTGTATCAGTGTGTGGAAATCTTTTCAAATTTGAAAACCTATTTTTAATAAGATTACAGTATCTCATTTAGGCTGAATTGATGTTATACTGTTTTAAATAAATAGTTCAATCAAACATGCTGTATAATATACTGTATGCTTAAAAAAATGTTTCCTACCAATACTTGAAAATAGAAAACGTAAGTAGAATAAATTTCTGCTTTTTTGAAGAACAATTTTCTCTTCGATAATTTGGTTCCAGGCTTTGAATTCCCGATCTTTAGAAAAGAAAATTTCGTTTTGATTATCTCTTCTTTTTTTTCCTTTTTTAAAATGCGGAACGGTATTATTATTTACTAAAAGAGTTATTCGGTATGCCGGAAAAAGCAAATTTGTTGCAATGTTGAACGCGGCAGAATGAAAAGAAAAATGATGCATTTCCTTACACTACTTTGACTTGAAGGATTCGAATGCTTGTTCCAATTGTACTTTAATACGTAGTGATATATGTATAAAGATATTTTCCTTAAAAATATCTCTTTCAAAATATTTAATATTACTTATTTCTTTTGCATTCATTTATTTAATGAAATAATGCATGTGCATTTTTATACTGATTTGGATGAGTCAGTTCTCAAGCCTTTTAAATCTGTAAAAAAATCTCAAACTTTATATTTTGGATGGATTTTAACAATTGTTCCTCAGTTTATAGACATTGTTAAAGCAATTTTGTATATCACGCTTTGAATATTTCAAAGATTGTGTTTTAAAGTTTTTCCCACATTTAAATCTTATTTGTTGAGTTTCAAATTTTATCCTTAAATTACTTTTATTTACCACACTAGGTTAAGTTTACTCTGTTATACCTTCTGTACTTAAAATCATTTAAAAAAATATAAGGTATCCAACTAGGTTTGGTGTCCAAGTTTTGAAAATTGATTTTCAGAAGAATTTTATTGTTTTAAAGAACATAAATAGGCTCAAAAACATAATTATTAAATAAATAACATGTATTACCCTTTGGTTTTGAAAAAAAAAATATTATTTTTATGAAATTTTAGCAAAGATTTTCAAATTTAAGAGAAACGTCATAAATAAAAATAAACTGCACATAATGCAATTTTAATTTTATTCATATACTTCTTGATTCATCTGAAATGTCACAAACCGCAGGATAAAAAATATTTTAAGAAATAAATGTTTTATAAGAATTTAAATTTCCTTTTAATGATTTTTCGTCAAAATTATTGTATGTTCTAAGCTAAAAATAGCTGTAAATTGGGATTAAATGCGTCTGTCTTAAAACCTGCGGTTTTTACACTTTGAAGGGTTCCTGACATACATGTTATAAGTTTCATTGAATTTTATTGGATTGTTTGGGAAATATCCCGTTCGTGCACAAATTATTGTAAAAATGTCATTCCTCAAAAAACGCATTAAAAATATTCTTATAAATTAAATAAAGTAAATGCTACAAAAACAACCTAAGCAACTCTCTAGTTTTATAAATTAGTTCATCTTCAATAATTATATATATTTTTTCCTAATGGCCCAACTAACACCAAACATCTAACACCTAAAAAGCACTTTTTCAATCTAATCGATACCATAATTGACTTTGAGATCTTGTTAGTTCTTATTGATAAGTATTTCTATTAACCTTATTTCAATAATTCTTCAACTATGCAAATTCTAATTCAGTACTTAGAGTAAGTTTCATAAATACTCTGAGAAAAGATTTTAGTATTTTTCATTTCATGTAATACCAAAATTAAAAAAAAGGTTTTTCATATGATATATCAAACATAAATTAAGGTATAAAAAATGTTTATTTATAATGTATATCAAGGATACCTTTTTTTTGCATTCATTTGTGATTTTACCATTGTTTCCATTCAAAAATTTAAGTTTAACAAGAAGTATCATACTACATTAGATTGCAATCATATTATCTGGAACTTGTATGAAACAGTGGATTTTTTTAATATATATAACTTCCCTATATCATTGCTACCAATTAAGTAATATAAAAAAAATTAAGTCAATTCCTACTTAGATCAACAAAGAAAAAAAATATTTTAGCTACTTTTTATTAAATAGTTACAATTAATATTTATATGTATATATATATATATGACAGAATTGCAACATTAAATGGTAATTAATTTTCATTAATCATCATTAAAGTATTGCATTGTCATCCAAAACAATCGTGTATATAAAATTTCAGTTCAACTGAATGCTTTAAAACGTGAGAAAAAAAATCTTTTAAAGTTTTGACCAAAGTCGCTAAAAATGAAACCAACGTGGCTGTATCTGTCATTCTTTAAATAATTAGTTTCAGTCAATTAATTTTAATTAATTATGATTAAATTACCGTATTTTTATGCAAAACAGCTCCAATGAGCGTTTTAAAATGTGAGAAAAAAAGAAAAAAAAATTTCATATTTTCACCAAAATAGTTGCTAAGTCGCCAAAAAGGATTTCAAAGTGGCTATATTTGTAATGCATTGAATATAATTAGTTTTATTCAATTTTTATTAATTATAATTAAATTACTGTATTATCATCCAAAATAATCATGTATATAAAATTTCAGCTTAATTGAGCGTTTTAAAATGTATTTTATTAAAGATTAAAAATTCCACCAGGATAAATAAATAAATAAATATATAGTGAGTGTGAGCTAATAGTAGGAATTGAGAAATTTAAAAAATATATTGTTTTAACGGGAATCCATCTAATCAAGCTTAAAATGTAACAAAAAAGACATTATATTTAAATGTTTTTAATTTTATTTAGTTTTAGAAAATACATCTCGTTATATTGCAATTCATAATATCTGAATTCTCACTTTTTTCGTTAAAAGGTAGTATCATGGTTAACTAAGCATAATAAATCGAATACAGAGTTCTGGTCTAAGCATGTCTGGATGCAATAAAATAAATGAACAATGCCCTGGAGGAAACAGATACTTTTTTATGATTATTGACGAGAAGAACTCACTAGACCTAGAAGTTTAACTACTTGCATTCTGCGAAGTCCGAACTGAGTAAAAGTCCGAGAAATGGGGAAAAAATAGCAGAATACACAGAGTTAGACAGAGGGAACAACATACCTCGCCCCACAAACTAGAATCAATTCACTGGGGACGAAGATTTCTTTGAAAGCAATCGTAATGCCTGAGAAACACATTTCAGTTTTTGTCACCTAAGGGTAGATGATATACAACTATATTTTGAAAATGTTACTTATATAACTTCTAGTAAGGAGCTTTGTGTTTGATAATATAACTCTTACTTATATAACTCGCATTGTCTATTTTACTTTATTTTGCACCATTAGTTGGCTAGTTGGCTGAATATTCTTTCTTGATGAACAAATGTTTTTTTTTAAAGTCTCATATCTCATCGAACCCATTTATGACTACCTCTCCAAAACTATTGCCAAATATTCTTCTAAGTTATTGAACATCATATAATTTTTTTGTGTGTGTTTCACACGTGATTACGAAAAGCTAAATATTATCAAATAAATATACCTGTACAGTGACCTAGAAAAGGGATTTAAAAAGCTATTGAACCTTTTCCCCACAAAAAAAAAAAAAAAAAAAAAAAAAAAACTTATATACTTATCCAAACCAAATAAAGAAAATAATTATATGCTACTGACTAGAACAGGGGTTAGCAACCTATGGCTCACGTGGCACATGTGGCACGTGGTACAATTTTCAGTGGCACTCTGCGCTTCTCTACTTATTTGTCAGTTTTTGAGTGGATGGAAGTTGATAAATTTGAAATGGACACTGTTTGACAAACATCTTCATAATTTTGGGCTTTTGCAGGATTACGAAAAAATCTGAAAAATAACTCAAACGATAAGTTTACATCTATTTTGTAAGTTGTTGAATGTGATTGCTGGAGAGATTTAATTGCTTGAGAAGAGAAAATAGAATGCACTCTGCTTTTCCCTTTTGGTTCTACATAACTAAGTAAAAAAATCTATCTTCATATAAAAAATATTTCGAGTCTGCAAAGAAATTGCTTATCAACTGAATGCTCGGAATCGTGTCAAATTGAAAGTTACAAATTATGCTCCTGATTTTGTGATACTAAAATAGAGTGGAGCAAACACTAGGTTCACACACTAAAATTTTTATTTATCTTTTTATTTAACTCTAATGAAGGGAAATACTTATATTTTATATTTTATGTTTCTTATATTAATAAATATGTTTAAAAAATTCATAATATATGTAAATGTTTTTATTTTTTTAAATTTTTGTTGAAGAAATCTTAGTTATATTTTTTTGCTGTTTATTTTTATGTTAAGAAATCTCTTTAAATGATGCAAAATTAATAAATCAGATAACTGTAAATCTATATTATTGACCTATATTCTCTAACGCTGCATGCATTATCATAGGAATGGAATTGTTTCAAAATGCCCTACTGTGTCGCACGCTGAAGCATATTGGTAGATTGGTTTGGCACACCACAGCGAAAAGGTTGCCGACACCTGTTATAGAACAAGGGTTGGAAACCTCTGACACGCGGTACAATTCTCAGGTGCATTCTATACTACTCTACAATGTTGTCAATTGAGTGGATGGAAATTGATAAATTTGTAATGGACCTCTTATTTGGTAAACATTTTCAGAATTACCGATATTTATGGAATTACGAAACAATCTAAAGAATAACTCTTAAGATAATCTTACAGTTAATCTGTAAATTATTGAATGTCATGGCTGGAGATATTTATTGCTTGAAGAGAGAAAATTGTATGTACTGCGCTGTCCACTTTTGGTTCTACATATCTAACTTAGAAATCTTCAACGAAAAATATCATAAAAATATTTTGAGCCTGCAAAGAAATGTTTAACAACTGTATGCTCAAAATCGTTTCATTTTGAATGTCAAACATTATACCCCTGATTTTGCGATATAAATGTAGAGGGGTGTAAGTACTAGATCCACATGAAGGTATCCCACTACGTTCGGAACCGTGATTTTAAAAAAGCGCATAAATGGATATTTTTTATGATATTTAGTGTCACTTAGATTAGAGAGAATACATGCAAAAACTTATTTTAAGGACATTTTGACAAAAAAAATATTTAAATACAATATTTCGGCAAAAAATTAACTTCGAATAACCTTTTTTCAAAATGTTCTCCTTTCATGAAAAATGCTTCCATTATAATTATATTTTGCTTGCATATAGCTTAGACCTATGTACAGAGGCTGAACTATGAGTTTTGAAAAATTCACATTATTTTCAGTGTTACAACCAATTGAAATAATTATCGGCGTTTTTTTTTCTTAAAATTTCTCCCCTCTGTTGTCGTAAAACATGGATAAACCCACTTTTAAGTTATATATTTCAACAATTCTAGTTGAGCCACTGTAGAGAGGTTTGAGTTATATACAGGCAAAATATTATTATAATAGAAGCATTTTTCACAATAGGAGTATATTTTGAAAATGGGTCATTCTATGTTCATTTTTTGTAAAAATATTGTACTTAAATAATTTTTTTATTGAAATACTATTCTTAAAACAATTTTATATACATTTTCTAACCTAAGTGACCCTAAATATCTTAAATATTATCCATTTATATACTTTTGCAAAATCGAGGTTCCGAACGTAGTCGGATACCTTAAAATTTGTATATATTTTTTATTTAACTTTAATGAAGGGAAATCATCATATTTTACGTTGTCCATTTCTTATTTTAATAAATATGCTTAAAAATACATTATAAATGTTCAATTTTATTTTTTTTCATTTTTGTTGAAGAATTAGTTATATGTTATGCTATTTATTTTTATGTCAAGAAAAGTCTTTAAAGGATTTAAACTTAATACATAATAAAACTGTAAACCTATATTATTGACCTTTATTTTCTAACTACCTACATTATCGCGGGAATCAAATCGTTTCAAAAATGTCCTAGTGTGTTGCACGCTGAATTGTACGGGTAGATTGATTTGGAACGCCACAGCTAAGAGGTTACCGAACCCTGGTCTAGAAAAACGCTATGGTTTCTCTCTTTAATCAAATAAATATTAAATAATATATGCAAAATAAATTTTTGCCAGCACTAATCCTAAGGGAAATTAAGATGAAAAATCATGGTATTATACTAAATAGTTTTTTTAACTGTCACAAAAGTTTAGATGCTTATAATTCGTCTCTAAATGAAACAAAAAACAGCCCTATTTATCAAGCCGAGATAGCATGTTTTCTTGAAAGAAAATGTTTGTATTAGATATAAATCATGAAAACTTTTATTAAAGTTCCACATGCATTTATCAAAAATATTAAAATATTTCCCCTTTACAGTGTATATAAATATGTTGCTGGTAGTGAAAAAATATAAGAAACATATATAAACCCATTTACCATATGCAAAACTATTACAATCATCTTTTGGGGTAAACATGTTTTTTCTGGAACAAACGAGTAAAAACAATTTCTTTAGTCTTAATATATTTTAGTATTTATCTTAAAATTCATAAAGTAAAAATTCTCATGGCTTATTTAAATTTATTTATAAAAAAATAATTGAATAATAAGAGTAATTCAGATAATATTTTTAAATAGGAGCCAAATAACCTTTTTATTTTTACTGTGTATTTTGATAAAGAATAAAAGACTTATAATTACTTATAAAGTAAAAATATTCGACTGTTTAATTTAATCTGAATACTCCTTGGAGCTAAAAATAATAAAATTATTAATCAGGAGTCATAGTTTATGAAGTATGAAAATAATGTAGTTTATAAATATCGATAGGTATTTCTTCTTCACTATTATCTAAAAGTCTTGCTTATATTTTAAAAGAATCATGTTAATTCATAATTTATTGAATATTTAAGCAAAATACTAAATTATTTAACGTCATTACAGAAAAGATTCCCATTAAGAATAAAAAAAATTCAGAATTATAAAATGGCAGTAACTTGTTTAAAAATGCTTCTTTAATAACGACATTATATTTTCATTTTTTTACATATTTAGAAGTCCTTTAGTATGGTTGATGCAACGATTTGAAGGATTTTCTAAAGATTTACGTATTTGATTAATACCTCTAAGGTTAACATTTTTTAACTGCTATTCCATCTTTTTTTTAGTTTTAAAGGATGCTCAGCAATCCTAAAATATCCACAAATGAATCATATTATTTTTAGAGCTATACTAAAAATACTATCACCATTTCAGATGAATATCGCGTTTTTCATTAAATTAAAACTAAGTATATACGGAACAATCTTCCTAAATTAGAATCCTTTTACTATAAAATTTTATGACAATAATATTTACAGACGATATATTTTTTGTAAAGTACCCATATGTATAAAATTCATTAAAATACCTGATAATGTTTGAAAAGTATTTTTCACTTGATAAAAAACATAATTATTAGATTTGATATATGTAGTAAAACGTTTAGCTACACTGCTGATCCATGGTAGTTCGAGTGTTAAATAATTAAAATTGACATTCTAAACTCTTTGCTTCATATATACTCTAATAATTATTAGTCACCATTATATAAAGTAAACACAATTTTCTCTCTACACAAATATATTTAATTTTATTTTCAAATTATTTTTCATCTTTAACGAAATATTTCATTGGAATTCATCTCTCGTTTTTTTTTAAAGTCTAATACAAGCCGCATATTGAAATTGTGAATTATATGCTTATTTAAAAATGGCTATATACAGGGTGATTACAAATGATGGACTCGATTTTAAAAAAAATCAAATTATTGTAACTACTGCATATATTACAATAAGTATTACATGAATGTAAAGAGAAATATACCAAGTTTTTTTTTCCGTTACAAATGCTCGATGTGTGAACCTCTTGTTACATGACATACATCCAATCTGTAATCCTGTTAGTTCCATACATTTTATAGCATCATTCTATCAATGGTTCGTAATGCTGTACAAATGCTAGCTTGTGTAGTTTTCTGTTATTTGTTGTGTCAATTGCAAGTGATGCGGCTTGAAATTTAATTTATATCGTAAAATTTTCCATACCGTTTTCTGGGGCATTCCAATTTCATAGGTTGAAACTCTCGCAGACTTCCATGGAATTCGAACAAAACTCTGCTTCGCCCACTCCACTGCTTCTTCAGAGACGCTTTTTTTTTCTTAAATTGATGATATCATCATATAATGCTCTTGTTGGTCGATGCTTCTTTTCCATAGCGATTTCTAAATGCACGTACACCGAAATAACATACTCTAAATACGCAAAAACTCTTCTCTGTTATTATTGCCACGTTTAGATTTCAATCACAGCGTCCTTGAATGGGCTGTTCATTGTTGGAAACAAAGCTTGGTATATTTTTCTTTATATTCATGTATTACTTATTGTAATATATGATATAACTTCGCAAATAACAGTTTCTTAAAATCGGGTCCATCATTTTTTTACCCTTTATTTATAATATGATTCTTTTGATAGAAATATATTATTCTATAACCGTATTCTGCTGGGATAAAAAGTCTTAATTTCTTTTATAGCCTCCAATTACAATTTTTTCCCTTTAAAATTACAATGCATGCTTAAAAAAACAGATATAATCTTTTATAAGAATTATGTCTAAAATTAACCAACGTTTCTGTCTAATTTACCAGTTAGCTTATTAATCATAAGGCATAACTGAAATGTGAAGCCCGGCGCTAGTTTGCCGATGTCAGATAATAATGGATTATACCAAACTGGACAGCATCAAATACTAGATATAATACTGCAATCAGTGAGCTTAGCGAGGTTGTCTGGCACTCTTATTGACCCAAATCAGTGTTCCAATCAAATAATACTTTCAAAACATACTTAATGTGTGTATGTAATTTCTTTCTTCATCCCCAAAGAAAAATTTCGCGGCTTATCAAAATTCAACTGCTACCATTAAAACTATATCGCTTAATTGTAGTATTTAAATATGTTTAGACAAATAACTAATTTCAAATATTATTGTTGGCTTAGATACTTATTCTATAAGGAAATTGTTTTCTGAATAGATTATGGAAGAAATATTGTATCAATTCAGGAATACATGACTTATTCAGTAATGTATGACTTATATTACTGAAGTGAGATTTACTCTATTTCATTAATGTCGCCAATTGCTTTAGTAACATATTTTCATTGCAACTGATAATTTACCATTTGAATTTATAAGTATGTTAAGAACTTTATATACTTTCTATTAAAATTCAATTTGCTATTGATTATCTAACATATAAAACGATTGTTTCATTTATAGTTATTTAATAAATTGGCTAGCATTTAGTTTTCTGTAGAATTCGATAAAATACAGAATTTTTATTTCAATTAAACCAGATGCATGATAAGTTTTTATTGATTATTTTAAGTGTGTTCCAAACTGCTATTGGGCTGATTTCAAAAAGTACTAATTTTTTTTTTTTTTTGAAGTAGCGTTCTGATTATACAAATACAATTATTTGGAAAAAAATTGTTCTTGTACTTGTGTAAGATAATTTTTTTTAAGATAACGTATCATAATCTTTCACAGTTTTTTAACAGATTCAATACAAAAAATTCGTAAAATGTAAATTATGTGTTTCTCAGACATTTATGTACTGAGTTTTACATGTATTAGCTGATTATAAAATTTATAAATTGCGATACACAAACTTATTCTATGAAATCGTATTTTTTTCTGTAAAAAAAATATTAAATTCCTAACACTTTTTTCTAAAATTTCAATTTAAATACTTATATGTCCTTTCTGAATCACATTGATTTACAGTACATTCGGGGACACATTACGATTTAATTGACCAAAATTGGTCAAAAAATCAAATCTATTTTTTTTAGCCTAAATTATTCTTTATATACTTTTCTATAACCTCACAAAATTTGAAAGTTGTTGACTTAAAAAAAGCAGAATTCTGATAGCTTTTATGTTCGTTTTTATTCACATCCCTATGGCAAATCAAAACTTTAAACTTACTTATCTCAGACAGATAGAAAAACTAATTTGTCATCATTTAAAATGCTAAGGCTTTTGTTTTCTGTTGGGCCTAAGGCTTTGATTTTTTCTTACCTATTACCAATAGTGCACGTAACAAAAGTTGGTATGCATTTTTGAATCAAAGCAATACTTATTTTTTAAAAATAATTGAACTCAGAATTTATACATTTTTTAAGGAATTTTCAATAAGCATTCATAAAAAGAGGTATTGTAGAAATATCAATCTTGTTATCGCAAAACCCATACCATCTTTTGTTATACATAGTATGACGTACTTGTAAATCAAATTCCATGCTTGTACGTAATTTTTTGTAGGAGGAGTAGCATTTTAAATTCACTTCATAAATTTTAAGTTTTTTCCTTAAAAAATTATATTGAATTTTGAACCAATTTATGAAATTTTGAGCCAAAATCTGTTTTACATAGTATACACACATAGAAGGCAAAGAAAAAAAAATTAAAAATCCTTGAATTAAAAATTTTTGCTTAAATCGTACCATGTCCCCTTAATACCAAAATAAACTTTGATGCTTGAATGGGCATTAGACTATATAGGCTCGTTTACATGCATGAAAATTGTAAGCAAAAGGCCAGCGTTAATCCTCTGTAGACCCATTTACAAAACAAGCCGGCATTTTACGGTTTGAAAATAAAGTAGAATTTTTAAACCTGCTGGGGAGCAAGGCAAATAGGGTGAAAAGAGAAGATTGTTTTAAAATTTTCTTATGATGCGTTGCGATCGAGATTCAATTGTTCAAAAAATCTGCACGCCGGATGACAGAAGAAATTGAGACTAATAAAAAGATACTATAAGTAAAATGTAAAGTTAAAAATATAAATTTAAAAAAATGAATGCGAAAAAAATATTGTGTGGAATTTTGTTTGTTTATATTATTTGATATTAACTGATAAGTTGAAAAGATCTCTAACAGTACACAACAAAGTATTCCAATCTATAAACATTTTACACACAAATTAAACACTGTCATAGAAATCACGATTTTTAGCATCATAATAAATAAATCATTAAAATTTTTATGGTACATGTCTTTGTTTTAGCAAAGTATTAAATAATAATGCAGAATAAATGTAGAGATCTTATTATTTTTTTTGACAAATTCTAATAAGCTGAAAATATTTGTACAACACACTGTGTTTGATTTGTACAACACTTTCGTGACAAATCAAACACAAGTACTGATGTATGTTTGTTTTCACTACAAAACAGTCAACCTCGAAATCGTTCGAAAGTTTTTCGCTTACATGGTATGAAAGATTGTTAAAAATTAAATTCCCCACCCCATAAAACTGCCGCTACTTTACTGATATCTGTTATCAACTAACGTGACAGTTACAAACAGAAAAAGAATATCATTTCGCAGCCGTACGGCATCGACAGCAAGAAAGCAAAACTGATATATTTGATTTCTTGTTAAAGATCTTCCCCCCAAATTTTTTATAACTTGCTCTTAAATAAGTGAATTTCGCAGAGCAATGGGTCATGACCGATCCACTTAAAAAGGCTCGGTGGACCGCAGGTTGAATATCGGTGGACTAATGTGACAGTTTAGAAAGGGATTGCCAGTTCAGATATAGTTTTCGTATCAGTTCGTATTCGTTTCGTTCGTTTCGTATTCGTTCAGATATACCTTCGCTCAAAATTACGAGGCTCGTCCACGGTAGATCTCATGTTGTTTCCCTGTACGACGTAAATTCAATTCAAATCACATCAAAACTAAGGATATTCCAACCACCGCATCATTCCCGAAAACTTTTTAACGTATTTTTTAAAGCAATTATGGGTTGGTTTAGCAACTTGTTATAATTTATTTCAGATCATAGCACGGCAAAAATCTACTTTTGAACCGGATATCTGAACTCATCTGTAATCAAGATAAACCCAAAATTTAATGAGATTTCTTTTTGATGTATAAGCCTAGTGCAGTTTAGTTTCGTTCCTATCTAAATGTGTATTGAATAAAAATGCATTATCTTCTTTTGAACAAATATCTTGACAATGACCATATCTTCAATTAAATCTAAACCGAAAATCTTTCTGTTACTTCAAAATGATCTACAATGCCGAAGAAAGTCAATCCGGGTTGAAACAGGGATGATTTGTTTTCATTGCTCAGACAGTGCAATGAAAAATATTAGATAGACGTGGGCAATTTACAAGAGCATATCTTGAAAGAGATGGTTTCGATTCAGTCAAATTAATAATTCGTTAGTGCATACTGCGAGAGAAATTAGCCGATATATTCTAATTATATCATGGTTAGTCTCCTATCATATTTCATCTTTCCTAGATGTTGAGGAATCCAGCAACCTATATTAAACAAAATTTCTATTTTCAGTTTAGAAATTTAATGCTCTTCTTTATAAATAAAAGACTATTTAAAACATTTAGAAAAATAATAATTTTATACAAAAAAAAAAACCCTTTGCAAGAAATCAAGGAAAATTATTTTTTGAATTTTTAATACAAAAAAATAAGTAATATTTATATTAATATAAAATTGATTACTTCATAGTTAATGAATCGTTGGAAATGATTATTGAAGTGAATGATATTCAAAACCAAATCTTGTTTTTATAAGCCCTAGACTGGCGTACACATAATATTTCACAATCATTCCACTAGTCATGTGTTTTTTTTTTAAAAAAACGGACGAAACTATGTAAATTATTTAATAATTTCTATATATATCCATAAGAATCTTTTTTCCTCAGGAACCAATAATGAAAATTATATTAAATTTGGATTGTAAAATATTTATATCAAATTATCTATCTAAATCCACAAAACGTGGACTCCACACTGGGAAAAAATCTTTTTATAAGTTGTTAACGTTACATAGTTAATCCATTAGCCAGGGAGTTTTGTTCGTTCCCTTTAGTCTATTAACAACTATATTAATTATTTTCACCTATGAAGAGAATTGTGAAAGTTATATCCTGCATTTTTTAACAGCTTTATAAGCAAATTTTAATAAAATGAAAATTTACGTATAAAAAATATATGGAAGGACTGATTAACATTAGAAATTTATCTGAACAATTCGTCCAACAAACTAACAACCCAAAAAATCAATCACATGTGAAATATATCAATTTCTAATAGTATTAATTTTTAAGTACTCTTTCTCTGTATGTATGTACGTCTAAACCTATCAATACGAAAACAAAATTTTATTTTGGTGTCCAGGAATATTCAATAGTATCAAATGTATTTATCTTAAAATGGTTGTTGTGTAATCCTACGAACTAAATATGCATGTATTTTGCCTTTAAAGATCACTGACCTAAAAGATTAGATTTAACTATTGTACTTTTCTCTTCACTTAAAGCCGTTAAAGCACATTGGAAAAAGCATATATTTATATACTGCTCTTTTATGACCCATAAAAAGAACTTAACATTTTCCTAGAGAATGTCCAGGACCCTGCATTGTGTTATTTAGGGTATGCAACGCTAGCCCAGTTGAAGATTTTTTTTAGTCTGTTTTTTTTCCAGAAAGTCTTAGGTGTGCGCTTATTTCCATACGTTCAGATATAAAAAAGAATAACAAATGTAACTTTTCGTGTTTAAGTAGGATGAGAAAAATCTTTAAAAATCTCTGATTTCTCTTGTCCTTCACGGCCCACTGAGAAAAGAACAATAAATCTGCAAATTAGAAGTGAGAAATTCAGCAACATCGTAATTAAAGTATCATGTAATAATTAGTTCACCAATTCAAATAACAATAATGCGTAGTTTATTAATTACATTAGAAACGTGCCTTTTTACTACGAGAATTGGGGCAAAAGTCATGGCAACTATTTTTTTTTTCTTGAAGATACCACTCCGGTTGGAAAATGTGACACATACAGACGAAGGGACAAGGTGTTAACTACATGTGTGGACAATTGAAATATTATAACACACTAATTTATTGGGGTAGTATACAAGGAAATATGGCCTTCACTGTGTAAAAGAATGACAACACAGTACACATAAAGTTTACATGGCAAACCTGGGCCTAAAGACCCTCAATGTAGGCTCCAGCTACTATAACAACACGCTGCCAACGATGTGGGAGGCGCTGAATAACATCAGCCTCAGCATTTGCCGCACCATATGTGAATCGAGTCACCTGTTGGGTCACAACATTTGCAATGTCCTCTCGTGTTTGCAAACCGTCTACCACGTATTGGTTCCTTAATCTTGGGAATGAGATCAAAGACACAGAGCTTATTTCTCCCTTGGAGAACGACTATTTGGATGTAATCGCGCTGTTCAAAACGAATTACTTCAATCTCACGTGACACTCACCAACTGACTGATTTCCCAGCCCTCGCTGCGCTACTACCAGCTATCACAGATCCATCTGTTCTGCATACACACTATGCCTGCAGAACTTCCACACGACTCATATACGTTTGTGATCTGTTCACATATCTACAAGAAAAAAAATAGTTGCCATGACTTATGCCCCAACCCTCATATTATTATTATTATTTATTTACTTTTTTTCATTGTTTAGGAATAAAAAACGTATATTGCAATAAATTAGTGATACATTTGAAAAAAATGTTATGGTTTTTCTGTACTGCTCATCAAAGTATACCATAGATATGTAAAGAAAAGGGCTTTTTAAAATAGAAATGGTTCGGGGTTTAAAATATATTTTTGAAAGATTTGGTATAATAAAACTGAATATTTCCTATTCTTAAATACAAATTTCAAATTTTAATTGTAGAAAACGTATTTTTTTTCAACATTTCACCCACACCTATGCATAGGCCAAGATTAAATATTAAAAGTCTTTAATGTGAGCATTCCTTGTTAATCTAAAAATTATCTGGGTTTTTTTCCCTTTCTACCTACGCAAGAATGCTCCATGTTTTACCTAAATAATGTGCACTTGAATGTGTGCATTCTACGCGAGTAAAAGTTTCTCCTATTTCCTTTCTCTTTCTCCCTCTGCTTTTTAAATCTCGTTTCACCGTTGCCGGCTGTTTTCTTATTCTTACAAATTGCGTCGATTGCGAGTGCTTAGCATAGCAAATTCTGTTTTCAAATTCCTTTTTATTCTGTTGAAGTGTGAACATAAGCGTTTTAAAGTAGTTAAATTTAGTTCGAAGAATGCGAGTAATCATCATATTGGTGCGTAAAGTGAAAAATAGGCTTAGTACGAATTTGTTTTTGCAGAGTTTTTAAAAATAATAGTGCTTCGATGATGATATTATTCTATAATTGAAGGTTTAAAGCGAAAAAATTCCATGAAAAAAATCAATCGAAGATTATTCAGAAATTGAAGTAAAGAGAAATTTTTCAACACGAAACTGAGGGTACTGAAGTATTCTTTCGTGTTAAATTATATTGAAAAACACACACCATATACTCAACAAAATTGAGTTTATTAAAATACATTTGCATAGATATGTGTATATACACGTATTTAAAAAAACCCGTTTAACATTCACGTAAATTGCTCTCTTTTTTTTTTTTGATTATTGTGAATAGAGTTTTTAATCCAATAGACTTGAGTAATTCCATCTTCATTTTACGTGAAATAGCAGTTTGCTTTCCCCTTGAGTTTTTTGCCATTGTACGTGTAAAAGATATATATATATATTCTAAAATAGAAGAGGGGGAACAAGAAAAACACAAACTCACTGATTTTTACTCAAACTGCGATGTACTTGCCACTGAATTTCAATGTAGACTGATGAAATATGAAATGTTATGTGTGCCATTTGTATGGGCTTAGATAAAAAAAATTGCTCGTTTGCTACAGCAATTCCTAGAGTGTTTTAAAGCCGAATCGTCCTCCTTTCTACGAAACATGAAATCGCTTCTTTTTCATTTCATACCCCTCTTAATTCTCGATTTCGCTGCTGGGCTTTTCGTATTTTGTGCCTTCCCAGAAAGGAAATCTTTTTTTTCCAGCTATTTTCGTTTTGTGTTAAGATAAAAAACGCATGGAAATGCATAGTAGTTTGGGGAGGGGGGGGGGGGACCGTTGTATTATTTCGCGTTAAGCGATATTTCGTCTGAAGCGTTTACGTGTTAAGCGTATTTCACTGTATATGCGATATGTTCACAATAAAATGCTGTGAAAAACTCATTGTTTGATCAATCATATTGATCGAGAATATATAAAATCTCTTGTCCATAACTAAGAACTATTTGACTTATTCTATGCGACTTAACTTCAATTAGTTGTACTGGAAAAGACCATAATGATCAAACAACTAAATACACTTAAACTATTATAACTTTTACACAGAACCCAAGTCTAAAAAGAATTGTTTTTAAATTTTCACAAATCTTGTCTACAAAAACAAAGCCAATGACTTCATCGAATTTCATTAGCAGATAGCAGGTGGATCTTATGGATTACCCCATCACTGTTACAATATCTCGATTAGGTTTAAAGTCTATTTTTTCGTGTCTATTGAAACTACTTAACAAAACATATTGTAACCACTTGGTTCGTGATCATGAGATGATGGCGTAGTCTGTTCTTTACTTGATATGTTTACCTTTTTGGTGACCCCGCACAACCATCACTGGTATGAAAGCAAACATCCAGGATTCTCATTCCTACTTAAATGTGGCAGAGCATCTCAAACTGCAATCTTTAGATTGAAAAGTGGCCACAATAAAGAGTTTTCTTTTGTGGAGGCAGGAAGACTTTTGCTCTTTGCACCAAATGCAAGACTCGGCAAGCATCTCCAGATCACATCTTGGACTGCTTGGTACTTTCGAGGGAGGACCTTTTTCCCTTTCCCTTCCTGGTATTGGATTTCTTAAGGGTGAATGGTCTTTTGGATCTTGTCTGACTACGTCAGGCTACACACACAGCCACATTAGCCACAACAACAACAACCGTTTTGGTACTCCAAATATTTTGCATTCCAAATTTTATATTGGAATCTTAGATTGTTTTTTAGACAGATTTGACTGAAAAAAGGACATTTTAAAGCATTATACCCTCTGGCCTCTGGCCCAGGGCCTTGGCCTTCATAGGGAGAGTTTGTCTTTTTCTCGACTCGGCCTCTATGACATCACGATTCCGAATTATTTTAAACGTCAAATATTATTCCCGGACATATTCTCCGAAAAACTTGTAATTTCGAAGTATATGCCTACTACTAGCAACAATAGCAATACTACATTATTATGTCTTGTCAGTAGTCCATATCTAGGCCAAAAACTACCACCCATATAAATCTTCATTCGTTTAGATGCAAAAAGGAAATCGATCGAATCGGGCTGTTCCTATGTTTGTGAGATTGTGAGTCAGGCACATTTATTTGCTTTAGTTCATTGTTCGTACTTGTATTTGACAACGTATACTATATATAAACAAGTAATATAATTTTTTAAAGTCAGTTCCCACTTAGATCAAAAAAGAAAAAATTTATTTTAGCTACTTTTTATTAAATAGTTACAATTAATATAAATATGTATATACATATGACAGAATCACAACATTAAGTGGTAATTAATTTTTATTAATTATCGTTATAATATCGGATTGTCATCCAAAACAATCGTGTATATAAAATTTAAGTTCAACTGAGTGCTTTAAAATGTGAGAAAAAAAACCTTTTAAAGTTTTGACACAAGTCGCCAAAAATGATGCCAATGCGGCTGAATTGTAATTTATTGAATAATTAGTTTCATCTAATTAATTTTTATTAATTATAACTAAGTTACTGTATTGTCACCCAAAATAATCATGTACATAAAATTTCAGCTCAATTGAGCGCTTTAAAATGTATTTTATTAACGACTGAAAATTCCACCAAGATAAATAAATATATAAATAGTGTGAGCTAATAGTAGGGATTGAAAAAGGGTAGCAGATAATTCCTACTTTTGCATAGAGTTCCTAGGGCCTCAAGAAGACTTATGACTTCACAGGTCCAAAACTCAAAGATGTTTCATGGCATACTGAATACAGATACAATGTCGAAAGATGAAATCAAGAAACTGAAAATAAGTTGTCCATTTGTAAAAATGGAGTCGATTTTCTGTTATACCATATTGATACATTTGATAAACAAAGACTTTGTGAAAAATTTTCAAGCTTTTCTAAATTATGTGTGTGGAGCCACAGAAAATCTTTTATTTCCTTCAGTTTCTATGGAATAACCTACAGAAATATAAGAGTTCATCGATAGTAATCTTAAACTGTCTTCTACACTGTTGTCGTCCCTTGTTAAATATACAATTATGAGGAAAAAATTCTCTCAGTTATCCTGCACCACCAAGAATTCACCTCTAAAAGTTGTAAAACAACATCAAGAATGATCATCACAATTTCATATATAGACATAATTGGTTTGAAAGCAGCAAATAAACACACACGCAAATCACGTATATTTTCAGCTTATTTTTGAGAAAATAGAGTCCGAAGAAAATAGGTATGGTTAAAATACAATGTGTCACATCTGTTAAAAAAAAAAAGCGTGCGAAAGCTAAAGATAATTTATAGAAGGGGAAAAATGCAAAGAAAATCAACTAATAAAAATCCTAACTAGTGCTAGTTCTGATTGCAAATTATTCTGGAGTCGATGAATGTATCACTGTGAGACTTCAAGTTCTTGAAGTACAAAGAGTAAAATCTGAAGCCTTCTAAATTTGTATATGTTTTCCATAAAATATATGTTTTTTACAAACTCGGTGCACTAAATTAGTTATATATACGTTCTGATTAAAGTACTTTTAGAGAGAATTTTAACGAAGACGTATATCCTTTCTCTCTCTGCAGAAGTTTCTTCAAACAGAATAATATAACAATTCTTTGAAGTTTAACAAGATTTGAGAAAATGTTACAGTAAATTGAAAAATATATCACGAAAAGAAGTGATTTTTTCGTAAAATTAAATTATTTAATTTAAAGAGTTAACAGTCTTTAGATTTCTCTAACAATCAGGCATAATTTAATAATTTTTAAAAATTAATTTACTTAACTTAATAATTTTTAAGCTGTTCAATTGATTTTTTTCTACTTTTTCCATTGATGGATTATATCTACTTAAATTTTAAGATATCGAAAAAACTTTACGTTTTAAATAATTATCAGGTTATTTTACCAATAAATTTCTGATTATTATAAAAATTATTTCTAATCTTATGAGCTTATAGGCTGTTTTCTAATTTGTTATACCTAATATTACTGTGATTATTTGAGCATTAATTTAAACATACATTAAGTTTTAATTTAGACGTTCTGTTCAAGCTATGATTTTATTTTCTTACTAGTGCCTTGTAGGTAATTTGTAGACTTTTTTAGAAAATATCTGTAGATTAACTAAGTAATGTACATCACCCTTATTTAAGCATTCTAGGCATAACCTATACATACTTTTTGTGCATTTTATATAATTTTCAAAAATATTCTAATAAAATATTATAAAGAATACTATAAAATGAATATATTACGTATCAATACCACGTATACGAATTTTTTAATGAATAATACTATAAATATTTCTGAATTGGTTTATCACTTGTTAATTTTTAAGACAGTTGATTTCTACAAATAGTTTTCAGCCAGGAAATGGGTAGATTATAAAATATTATTGTCAAATCTCAAAACACAGATGAACAACACACATCTTAACTAGACGAGAGAGATGACTTCAGAAATGACTTCAAATAAGTATTATTTCTTTGTGAAAGATTGCAAATTATTAATGAATTATAACTTTCAAATCAAATTCAAAGAGTTATCAACTTTAAACACTTTCTTCTAACAAATTCATTGTTAAATGTTCTTTTTATATTATTATTACTCAGCGGCGTTTAGTTTAAATCTCACATTAAAATGATATCCAACATGTATTTAAGAAATTACTAAGTACTTAATCGGTATTTTCATTATATTAAATTTTTCTTTTAACACAATGCAGACGAACGAAGGTAAAATACATTAATATGTATAAGTAATCCAAATTGGAAAAAAAATCCTTACAACTAAAATGTGTGTGTGTGTGTTTTTTTATCATTTTACATTGAATATATATTTTTACTTTTAAATTACTTTTCATCACGGCAGTCAGACTTACCTGTCAAAATGTGATACGGAAATACATAGCTGATTTATTTCTAGACAAACAACAATGAAAAAACGTTCTATTCATGATTTCAAGGCATGGTATGATGGCTAACTTGACAAGTAGACACCTAATATAGTATCGTAGCTCCACGACATGATGATTTAAGCAATGTCACACATAACTGTTTATTTTTTTACTTGCAGAACTTGAAATTTTAATAGGATGATCTTTGAAATATCTTATACATTTTTATGAATCTAGTGTTTCAATCAGAGTTCTGAAATTTTCTTTTAGGTTATTTGATAGGATTTTAAACTTGAGGATTTCTGATATCTTACCTGATTTTTTTAAAAATTTAGGTACTATAAATCAAATTTAAATACATTATCAATTCGTATCTATTTCTCTTGTATTGTAGTCTAAATTAAAAATTCCCCAATACCAATGAAAAAATGCAATAATTGCTAAATTATTGAAATTAATATTACTGTAGTTTTTACGATAAGTTGTTTATTTATTATTTATGGCAAAATTCTCTCACGGATATTAAAGAAAAAGATTGTTTTGTAATTTTTTTCGTTGAAAGAGTATGTGAACTTCTTCGCGCTTTTCTCTTAATATATTTATATATACCAGCCGAAAGTGAGTACTTCTGCAAGAAAAGTGGGTAAAAAGAACAGATTATATTCAATACTGAAGCCTAGTCACGAAATGAGAGTAAGTTCAAGATGTATAACGTTCACTTGAGACAGAGAATTAGGCACAATTTACTTCACAGATGGTAATCATTTAACCACTACTATTCGTTTCCAGACACAGACTGCAAAACTAAATAAAAATTCAAGATACCATGCATAAAATTCAATTCTTCAATCGATAACAAACATTTGTAGAGAGTTTTACTTTCCTTTTATGTAAAAGTTTTGCCTATTATAAACTTTCATATAATTTCCAAACAATTGCCATACATGTGAGTGATTTAACAAACTGTTTTTTACTTGATTAAGAGACTAATGTTACAATTTCATCTATAAAAGAAATATAAGTTTAAATATTTTGTTTCATATAAAATATATATAAAATATAAATAAAAAAGTAAATCGAGGTGTGTAGTGTTTTATATAGCGAAAAAAAATTCAAATTTTGTAATTAAACTAATGCATTTATAATGTTTGAATACTTATTTATCAATGCAGTTCCAATCAGTGGTGCAACGTACACTCCCGCATTGTGGGGTGGGCGAGGCTTGACGGGGGCCAAAAGCCTGACTGACGCTAAGTACGTACCCTTTGTAAGATCTGGTTTAGGGCCCAAAACATGACTTTACAGGGAAGCCCTAATATACTCCGTTACGCCACTGGTTTCAATATTAGAGATATTAAGAATTCTAAGAATATTTAGTGCAGATATATATATATATATGAAAATCTTAATCTCATGATAAAAATGTTATGTAATAAAAATTTTGGTTGCTTAATAATATAATTTACAATAGTATTGTATACACACGTTGTCAGACGGTTACCTTCTGTGTATGTTGCAAGCATGAGGGCAATAACTTCAAAGTAAACAATGTACAGAAAACAGAGAAAATGGCCTGCATTCCAGTGTAAAGACGTGTGTTTAAGTCTATATAGGGCGATGCTAGACAATGGACACTCGTGATGGAGCCGAGGACTTCATAGAAAAAGATTAGATTTGAAAAACCTACAGAGTGATGTGATGTTCTCCAGTGTATCATAATTTTCTTTACAGATTTTTGAACCTTATCGCAGAATTTGCGGAGAGAATGCGGAATAAGTTTCCGTCTTCGTATCATCGAAAAATGAGATTAGTGTCAAATTCGTGTCTTCTAGAATGCACCTATCTTCATGCTTTTGAATATGTTTTGTAAATGAAGCTAAATGCAAGAAAAATATAGTTCTGCAACTTCATGTTTGTCAGTGCTACGCGTCTGCACTTCCCGTTCAATACTGTACATTCCTAATAATTAACTTAAACAACTTTTTTTTTTCAAATAACTGAAGAATTTTCTACATTTCGTGTCATTTGTATAACTCAAGCAAACTGGTTTATTTGTATGAGTTTTTTAATTTTTTCTTTAGCTTTGGCATTCAGTCCATCTTTTTTCACTTTTTAACACCAGTTTATATACTGCTGGCATAACAACACCCTGAAGAAAGCATGCAAACCATGTTAAATTTACATCATGCGTTGGCGGCAATGAAATATGCAAAGCATTTGCATTATATCACAGACGCACACCACGGGTGACCGTAGCGCCACCCGCAAGCCCTATACAAGGGAAGAACAGATTGGAGATTTACAGTACGTCATTTTTTTTTTTTTTTTTGCGTAAGCTGTTTACCTACGAGTTGCCTCGTGGAAGACATCGAGGATTTTTTGACCAAGTTTCTGAATTCTTCCGAGGAAGAATAGTAGCTTTAGAGATTGCGAGTTATCCTTCAGAGAAATCAGTCATCGTGTTGGACGAAATCAAGCCACTGTGATGCGGATCTGTCATGCTGGATGCAGGAGAAAACGACGGACCGACAGGGACACCTCGTTGCACCACTGCCCGTGATGACAGGCGGATTGTGCGCATGGCAGTGATTGATCGCGCAGCCACATCACGAACCACAGCAAAACCAGTTCAGACTGTTAAGCATCATCCGGTGTCAGCTCGTACCCTTCGATGACGTTTGCAGCAAAGTGGAACGTCCGCAAGGTATCCATTGCTTTGTTTGCCCTTGACTGGAAACCACAGGCGTTTGCAACGCCAATGGTGTGATGAACGGTTGGCATGAACAATGGAATTCAACGAAATTTAGTTTAATGACGAATCCCGATTTTGTCTGCAAAATCACGATGGTCGGATTCGAGTTTGGAGACACCGTGGTGAGAGGCTTCTGAACTGTAGCGTTATGCATCGCCACCCTGGTCCTGCACCCGGTATCATAGTTTGGTGTGGTATTGGGTTTCACGGTGGCATCCCTCTAGTACGCATTGCCGGTACACTGAACATCTAACGATACATCTCTGAGGTGTTGGAGCCCGTGGTCCTCCGATACATTCAGCGCTTGCCTTCAGCCATATTCCAACAGGATAATGCATGCTCACACATGGCACGCAAAGTTCAAGATTTCTTCTTTTTCCATCAGATTGAATTGTTTCCTTGGCCTGATTGTTCTCCCGATCTATCTCAAATCGAAAACATGGGGTCCATGCTGGCACAGCAACTGACCCGAGATACACCCCCTGCTGATGCACCAGATCAACTTTGGCAATTTTAGGAAGTCACCTGAGCTGCTGTAACTCAAGGATACTCCAAAGCCTCTTTGATTGTACGCAGAGGCGTGTGGCCGCGGATATATCCAACAATGACGGCTACACTAACTACTACTACCACTTGCCATCATCCTCTGATCTCTGTACAATATGTTATCTGCTAAATAAATTTCGCTGTGATATCTCTAGTCCCTTATGGTACTCGTGTTCGACCGTTTTTTCAACCTCAACGTGTGCCCCGTAATAGTTAGACATGCTGCAGTAGGAGTTCAGGATGCACGGAAGTGGTTGCGCATATCTCTTAACATAGTTTTATCTTTGATACGATGGGGGATGGTACCTTTTGCTAATTCTTATCAATATTTTATTTCTCTCGAAAGCAACAGATATCCCCATACATTTAGAAATTTGCATGAAACAATAAAACCTCATTAATTTACACCTCATTAAAATGAATCTTGTTTAATCTGGAAAGCTGTTAAAAGCTTAAAAAATGCAAAACCTTCATTTTTTGTGGTAATTTTTTTTTTGACTTAGTACATATAACGTACGTAATTAACGATGAAATTAATAAGTGTAAGCTTGTAAGTAATATGTTGGTTTCAATTCTTTTATGCGCAATTATTTACTATTTTGCTTTGTATAATTTCAAAATGTATTTTCTTTTTACTGTACATAGTATGTAGCTGTTACCTTGAATCATTTTATATATTATTTTATATAATCTGGATAACGAAGAACCCCTAAAATTACTCCGTTTTAATGAGGTTCTGCTGTAAAACATTTAATTCCGAATGATATGAAAATAGTAATTGAAAAAAAAAATTCTGTTAAATGAAATTAACAAATAGTATAAGCACATTCGATAAAGTATGTTAATTAAGATTTAATAAATTTATGTGCTCGAATTTTAATACTGTTTAACTGGCTCTGCGATATTGCGCTATGGCTATTTTGGGTATTAAGCTCTTGAAAATTTATATATTTAATGTTATAAAACTTAAAATTTCATTAATATTACAAAAACCACACTAGAGCTTTTATCTTTCATATGCATTTTTCACCCTATTTTAGTTGTATCTTGTTTACTAAATATTAAATTATTATTAACTAATTTTGAATAAATATTTTTCTATATTTTATCATCAGTTAGTCGAATACCTAGTACACTCAATGGGGAAGGGTTTAGATACTATAAAATTAATTTGATTGAATTTCGGTCTTAAGATTGTACTTGTAGTTTTATTTAGAAAAGGTTTCAATCTTATTAATGTTTCTTGGACTGTTTATCTCAGCGATACTCAGCCTGTGGTCCGGGGGCCACATGTTACCCACCGAGCATTTTTAAGTGGCCCGGTCATATGGCCCACTACTTTAAGAAATTCACTTATTTAAGAAAATTGTGTAAAAAATTTGGTGGGAAATTCTTTGTCAAGATATATAATATATCAATTTTGCTTTTTTGTTGTCGGTATCGTACGGGTATGATTTGATATTCTTTCTTTGCTTTGGAACAGTTACGGTTAGTGATAACAGACAACAGTGGAATGATCAGTGAGTGGAATTAATTTTTAACACCCTTTCATATCTTAAAAGTAAAAAATATTCGAAGAAAATATATCGTTTCAAGACGATTGAGAAGTTATCTATTTTGTAGTGAAAAACAAGCATGGATCATTAATTGTTTGATTTGTCATGAAAGTGTTGTATTCAAAAAATATCAATAAACACGGATCATTTATTGACACTTTTCCTCAAAGATCTTTTTCAAGAGGTGACAAATAGGCTTTTTTTTTTGCATAATCCTTGAAACAGCAACAAAGTGTTTTGTCAGCGATAATATCACAGCAGTAACAAAGACATCCCAAGAAGTTTGTTATATTATTAGTAATCATATGAATCCGTTTACTTATGCATAAATTGTGAAGGAGTGTTTCTTTAATACTTCTAATTTAGTGTTAGTAGCAAAAATAATATATATATATAATTGAAAAAAGCAAAACAGGAATTTTAATATTATGATCGATTTTCCACATTTTAAATTTCCAATGTTATCTGGATCTTAAACCATTTCTCCTCCCCCCTCCCCCATTTATCCTCATGTTGCGGCCCGCGTGAAATAACTAACATATGCATGCGGCCCGCGTGAAATAGTTGATATATATATATATATATATATATATGCGTCCGAGCAGAAAAAACGTTTGAGTACCTCTGATTTATGTGATAGCATTTAACAGTCCTTAGGATACTTCTAAGCGGTTGTGAATCCAGTTGTTTTGTTCGTGATACGTGCATATTAAATTCATCGGCAAATTTCTTGGTTATAAAAATACTGCTCTTAGCAGAATTAAAAGACACAAAAGTATTCTTGGATTTAAATTTTTGAGTTGTGTAATGCTTAATCATTGTACAAGTAGGCAATATACTATCCTTATTGTACTCGTTTTATGTATAACGTTAGAAATTTTAAACTTTTTTATCCACACACAGTATAAGACACACAGTGAGAGACTTCTAACAATGTTCCATTCTATTGTTCAGAATTTTATTTCTACTTCTGATCACGCTCCTTTCCTTTGAAATAGAACAAATCCTTTAGAGTTACACTGCCATTTTTTTACCAAGCAGAACATTTACAGCAACGGATTTTCCTTTTCTTAATTTGTCTCCCTTTTTAAAGGGAGAAACAGTGTAGCAATTCATTAAATAAAAAAAAGCTCATTGAAATAAAATAATCATTTTTCACCTTTTACGATAGGAAACTTCACACCTCTACATTTATGACTATTTCATGTGCAATTTAAGTTTTCGAATAATTCGCTACTCGAGCCCCAGCTAAGGGTAGAATAAATTTTTTTTACTGCGTCGGCACCAATGCTGTTTTTTTTTTTAATTTTAAACCTGTTTTAATAAACCTCGTCTATTTATTTACACAAAGATTATTTATGTAGCATGAATTTGCTATACTGCAAATGAACTTCAGTGAATGAATGAATATTAAAATTGCACTGTTCAACTACACGAGGGATTTTGGCGATGGACCTAGTAATTTTGAACCATGGTCGAGTGATGAGGACAACACCAGAGCTGGCACCCCCCTCTCCTAACTACCACAACATGCCAACGGGAGGACGTTTGAACTCTCGATAGATATGACTTGAATCGCTCCCCTACACGACAGGTCTTTAGTGGTACTGGGCTCAAACTCGTGACAAGCCAGCCATGATCCGATACCTTGATCACTCGACTACCACGACCACGCAAATGAATTTCAAAATGCAATAACTTCTGAATAACAGGACATTAAGTTAGCAATAAGAAATAAGAACAGCATTTAAGCTTACAAAAATACTCATGTTGATTTTTAATTAACCATACATATTTCAAAATATATTTCAATTATCAGAGATTTTATTTGATTTTAAATTGAGAAATTTAATCGCATGATTTACAACTCTAATTTACATATGTGTATTAGTTTAATACACCTCTTCCACAATTTAAATGTAATAAACTAAGCATTTTAATTAAATTTAATGCTAAACCAAAGAAAGTTTTTCATTAAAGAAATGTCTTAATGTTAATCAATGCGGTATTTTTATGAACTGTGTTCTCAACTAAGACTATTACTCAAGCCATAAATGGGATCTCGAAAACATTTAATCAAAGTTTGTTTCGGTAACGAAATCAGTTTTTTTTCTGTTCATTACCAAGAGACCTATTCAAAAGTTTTCACTCTACACTTTCATCACTAACAACCACACGACATTTCTCAGTTTAGGTTAAGTCTTCTTTTAAATTTACCTTTCTTTTTATTTCTTTTTCGCTTGTGTTTAAGTATTTTTCCCAATATTCATCAGTGAAAGTAATTCCTCGTTTTATCTCCTTGATCGCGAAACATTTGTCTTTATTTCTAAATTAAGAAATAACTAAATGTTTCTCGTTCGCTTTTGATTGATCGTATTAAATTATGATACATAATGTTTATGAATTTTTGATTGTTAAACAAAATAACGTGTTGATTAAAAAAAAGTGTGTTGCAAATTCATTAACAAATTTATTTATTTTATGCTACTGAAATAATTCTACCCAATTTTTAAAATATTTATATAGCATGAAACTGAAAGTACCTGTAAGCTTTAATCTGTTTGACAAAGTCATTTTCAGTAACCAAGCAAACATTTTCTTATAATCTTCGTTTCTAAAAGAAACAAAGTAATGTGGCTGCAATAAATATCATTTACAAATCTTTTGTGATTCGAGTTTTGAATAAATTAAATAATAAAAAATACCGAATATATTTTCATTTGTTATGCAGATTGAAAGCAACGACTCCTAAGAATGACGTCAAGTATATTAGGATCGTTATTGTGAAAACAAATGCATGGTTCTTTTAAAGGTTTTTACAAAATCTTTATAAAAATGTCATGTTCAGTCTTTGTTCGAAGAACTAATCTGCAACCCACGCCATTCCCAAGTGAATCAAAGTGTAATAAAGCCTTGTTTTTATTGCAGTGGTATTACCTGTTACAATACTACCCCTTGTGTAAATTACTTTACTTATGGAATTGCCTTTTAAAACGGTCATTACTATCCCATTGTTCTGGTATAAGTATGCAAAGCATGCCTTGTTGTTGATAATAAACTTCCACAAGCACTTAATGAAAATGAATAATTGTTCCTCCTTCACTTTTGTCAGATCATAAATTATATTGAACGTAAAAATGAAGTACAAAACTGTTTTAGTTACATTTTATGATGTGTAAAGTTGCTTCACAAATATCGTAAATATTTTAATGCTTGCAAAATTATTTATTATAAAATGAACAATATTATATGTCTTGAATATTTTTTATTTAAAACTGATAATACAAGAAGAGAATACCTCCAATTTTTAAACAAACGTTTATTTAAGAGGGTATTTTTATGACCCTCCCCAAATACTTCAAAATAAAAGATTAATAGTAAAATAAAAACTATCCTTTCGATGTTTTTCTTTATTAAAATGCTATACATTTTATCGAGTTGTATCTCAGTTATAAACGTTACACAATTAACAACAAAAATAATGAATCTCTCACAGTAAATAGTCTGCATTTAAAAGTATTTCCATCTTTCTAGTGTATTATGCTCATATTTCATCACAAAATACTTATTTAATTGCCTGATTGAATGTAGCTTTGTAAGAGGTTAAAATAAAAGTAATTATTTTTCAGAAATTTAATTTTTTTTTTCATAATGTTAATATTCACCCTTTATATTTAAATTCTATCATATTGTTACTCTCTTTTTGAATTTAGATAATTTTCCTTATCTAAATTTAAACAAGATAATCTAAAGTAGAAAAAAAATAAGAGTTTTGCAAAGTTATGTTTTTTTCAACAATTTTTGAATACGTTTCTTCTATTTTAATGTTTCTTCGTTCTTAAAACATTTAAAGAAAAACAATAAAATTTCAATTACACGTTTATTGTTTTTACTCTTTTGGATTTATTATATTGCATTTAAATAAATACAATCATTCAGATTTAAGAGGGAAAATAGGAACTTTCCCTCTTAAGTTCTAACATTACTTTATTTGTTGTGATATTACAAGATACTTATATAAATAGATCATCTATTATAGTATTAAAAAGGTGGACTCGCATGTTTCCAGTCTGTACATAGTAAATGACTGATTTGTACAATTTGTAATTTTTTTAAAATCTAATATAAACAAATCTAATTGAAATGGATAAAACTGAAAGAGTACTTTTATTTCACATCGAGAAAACAATATTCGTAAAAAAAACTGATGTACTTGACAAAGATTTTTTTTTTTTTTTTTACAAAAAATTGCTGTGATGATGTTTTAATTTTTTGCATTACGTATCAAAAATATGTTACATAGTTTTTTGTTTTAAAAAATTCAATACATGGCACTTTTTAATTTTGCATTTGCTTTTAGCATTGATTTTTCCACTGAAAAGTTGCATCAGTTCAGACAACAGTCGAATGCTTCATTTAATGAATACTTTCTTGAAACAAAATTATTTCTAGTATTCTAGGCAATCTGTAAATATTATCCTATGTCATTTCCTAAATCCAATTTTTTGAATTGCAAAAGTTTGTGTTAAGAAAAAGCCTAATTTGCACTCAAAGCTAGAAGTTCTTAAAATTGAAACATAACTTTCTCTTATTTAAATATGTCTACGCTCAAATATGGTCAGAACTGTATGATTTTAAAGCTATATATTACAAGTCATAACGGTACACTCTTATTTTAGTCCATACCTTAGGCAAAGAGAGAAAAAACTGTGCTAAGCTGCTACAACACTTCGTCTTTCTGTGTTAAAATTCTGTCCTGCATGGGGATAATAATTCGCCAAGTTAAAGTTAATTAAAAAAAGCGTGGGTTGAAACATGATCAAACCATGAGGTCAATTATACAATGAAAACATATATCCAATCAGAAGACATAAAAAAAGTCTCGAGAAGGTAATATTTAAAGTATAGGAAATGTAAAATATTAAATTTAATAAAGAAAAAAAAAACGACGTACCAAGAAGGAGTTGTTCGATGTAATGAAATTTCGTTGCAAAGACATTTGTACCGAACATTCAAATGATTAAAATTTTTTGTCCAATGAATGAATAGTGGGAGCTACATCGTATCGGAACTGCGCACTCAGTAGGAATCTAAAAGAAGCGATTTTCAATCTGATGGTCAAACGCTCTATTGCATTGTGATTAAGGATACCTTTCAATGACTGAAAAAATGCCTCATTGGAGGATTCAAGCTCCTTACTAGCAACTGTCAGAGTTTAAAAGAGGTCGTATCATTGGACTGAAAAAAGCAGGTTGGACAAATCGGAGAATCGCTCGTCATATGGGTCGAAGCGATGGGGCCATTAGAAGATGTTGGCAAGAATGGGTGGACAATGGCAGATTTCAGCGTCATGATGATAGCGTTTGACCTAGGGCCTCAGCAGTTCAGGAGGACAGATTGATTATCAGATAAGCTGTCACAGTGCTTGATTCATCGTTATCAACCATCAGACATACGACCCACACACGAGTGTCCACCGTGAACTTTCACAGACAGCTGATAGATCGAAATTTACGCTTGTACCGATCGCTACGCTGCCTGCCATTCACACCTGCACAAGTGATTCTTGAATCAATCAGGTTGGAATCATGCTGATTGTCGACGCATAGTATTTACCTACGAATCCCACTTCCAACTGTGTCCTGGTGATCATCGATGACGTGTCTGGAGACGCCCGGGGCATTGTGCTAATCCGGGCTTTCACTATTTGCACGCCACATAGACCCTCAAACAGGAGTATGGTCTGGGGTACCATTTCTTTTGACAGTCCTTTGGTCGTGATTAGAGGCATACTTACAGCACAGTGGTACGTCGACTGCATTCTGAGAACTGTTTTGCTACCGTTCTTTTGCAGGACCCTGGTCTTACTTTCAGCAAGATAATGCCAGACAACATACGACACGTGCTTCTATGAACTGTCTTACAGCTTGCCAAATACTACCTTTGCCGGCCAGATCGCCAGAAGTCTATTTAACAAAGCATGTCTGGGATATGATAGGAAGACGATTGCATCTACCAAGGAATGTTGATGACTTGGCCCGAAGATTGGAGCAAATTGGGCAAGAAATACCACAGGAGACCATCAGGATGCTTTACCACTTTATTCTTTTTCGTGTGGTAGCTTGTATCCAGGCTAAAGGTGGATCAACATCTTATTCAGCACGCTAATTTGTAACTCTGTAACTCTGAAATAAATCATTCAATTTTTTTTGAAATTTTAATCGTTTTCTATTGTGTACATAATCGTTCTACCCACCAATTTTTGTCTCTACCGGACAAAATTTTTTTTGTTATAGAGTTTATATTTTTTTTTTCAAATTATTTCCTTTGTATTAATACAATTTTGTTTTTAGAAGTATTAGAAGAAAATAGAAATTTAATAGCTAATTACTATTAGGTCCAAGATGCTTTTTCAATTAATTACTTCGTAAAAAAAAAAAGAAATATCTGAGTTAAATTACAAAGAAATTCTAAAATTAAGTTAGAATGAAAAATCAACGTAATTAATGTAAAAGTATAATCAAAATACTAGGAAGTAGAATTCATCGAAAAATATTTCAAAGTACTCCAGACTCCTTTCAATGTTTCAAATCTTTATCTCTATCATCAATCAGTTTTAGAACTTAAATAGCGATAATGTTTGTTGAAGATCATGAATAATGAAAGTACTCCTTTGTTTAGCCTTAGTTGTTAGTCGTAGTTAAAGGCTCTTTCATCACATTCTAACAAATTTAATTATGAATCCTCCTCACTATCTCAACTCTTTGAAAGAAGCAAATTTATCTTCAATTCTGAATTATTCATGATATGTTAACTACTATTTTAATTTATTTATTCTAACTAAAACTAATTCCCAAGCAAGCGTGAAACTTTATTTTGATTTCTAAATACTTAAGAGAAAATGTTTTATTGTACTAGAACAAAAGTAATCAAATTTTAATATTAAAAACTAATATTCCATCAACAAATATTAAAAATGGAAGTTCACTTTAAAAACTTAGCAGCCTTAAATGATTTACGTATTTTTCATAGCTCTAGATTGTAAAAATTAATAAAACCTTTTTACCTCTCATTTGTCAAGTTTTTATGGAAACACGCTCAACGATTAATGTAAGACATTTGTAGAATGTCCAAAACCGTTCCATAAATAAAAAATCGTTTCCAGATGGCCCTGTGTGTTTGGAATGGATGGAATTTTTATTTTCGTACGTAATTTTTTTGTAATGTGCTGTTTATTCCATAAGTTATTTTAATACGGTGTCAAAATTACATAATTTGATTTTGAAAATTGTTCTTATATAAGTGTTCTATATTGAATACAAATTTTTGAAGTTGTATTTTAAATAAGAGTATGTAATCATTTTGTTCTTCATGATGTTTATTAACTATTTATTGGTCTCAGTCTTTTGAAAGGGGGATATGTTAGTAATATGTCTTTCATAATCAAAAAAAATGTGGTGAATTAAAAAGGGGCAATATCAAAATTGGGTACTTTTTCGTTTCGACTTCGCAAATCTCGCCAAGAACAGTTTATTGGCATCAAAAATACAATATACTAAAAAAAATGTTTATAAATGTTATTTCGCATTGGGTTTTCATCCAATATTAATGTTGTATGAAAAAAGCGTTACTGATAAGAAAAGATCACGGCTTGTTTTGAAAATGTGGTAGTAAATGTTACCTGCGCGAAAGTTCAGTTTGGCGTCAGTGGTATCATTTTTGGCGATTTTATTGCCTGCCCCGGTGAAACGGAAGGGCACCAAAAAGTTTCAATAGTATTTACTAAACATTTTACATGATGCCGTCTTTAATTTTAGTAAAATTTAATTTTGAAAACATTTGCATATCTTCGCTTTCTTTCTTTTTATTTTACACTGCTTGTTTGGATATATCTAATAAAAGGGTTAAAAATTGATCATAGTATTCATATTAGAACAATTTGGATCATAATTTAAAATATGTACTCTTTTTTTCTATGCTAAATATTGTCAATAATTTAATAATTACTAACCTCTCGGGAAAATTTGTAAATATTTAAAATAAATGTTTATATTTTCTAAAACATTTTTAGCCAAGAATTAATATAAAAATATACAACACATTGAAGTTAAGAAAATCTCCATTATTTGAATATTAGGTTTTATATTTTTTCAACTTTCCTTTAAAATATAATGAAGTTACGTTAGAATTAAATAATAATTATTATATTACATACATAAATTATACATTTTAAAGCATTTTTAAGAATTGCTACAATGCCGTGATATTAAATGCAGGCATTTTCATGTTTTATAATGAAGAAAACTGAAACAGAATTTTGCTTTTATCATATTTGTTTTAATTAAATCTGAAAGAAATTTGAATTATATAAAATAAAACTACTAAGCCAATGACCCTACGAAGAATAAGTAAACACTTTTTTGCTATAAGGAGTAAATGCAAAACGCATTGTTTACAAAATTGTTAAAAACGTACATGTTTATAATAACGAAAAGTTTTGATAATTAGAATAACACGCATATGTTTCAAGGAATAAATAAATTTGCAGTTTTAATTATTTAAATATTATTTTATTCTTTTAAGTATACATATTATAAGACATTATTCAGTAACGCTTGTTAAGGATCCCAGGATAAATTCCTGTAATGTACTTTTTAAGCCCTTAAAGCTATATGAGAAAATGTCATTAAAAGAGTTATAGTCCAAGTTAATACAGAGATTTGTATTTTCATCACCACATTAGCATTACAAATGTTAAGTTTTTTTTCTTATCTTATTTCAAATAGATGACATCAATCAGTAAACTTTAATGAAAATTCATGTACATCAATATATACTATGTTACAAAAATATATATATTCACCCATAAGAAATCGAGCTACTATCTCACGGAACTTGCAACAATTGTAGTCTGGTAAGAGATACACAAATGATTTAAATTTCAACACCAATGAGACAAAGGTAAGCGTGCGATGCGCTTATGAGATCCACAGCAAGGAAAGTTTAAGGCCATGATTGCTCGCGCCGCACAAATTTGTCAAACAAATTTGTCTACTTGGAAGTACGGTATTTTGATTGGAGAAGCCTCTGAGACATAACAGGTGACAGTACGAACAATTGTCTGAATTTGAGAGAAGGTGTGTATTAGGCGTCAGAGTAGCTTGTTTGACAAACATGTGTAACGGCCGGTACCTCGTCCGAAGGTATATGGTAGTTGCTCGGTGTTGTCAACAATGGGTCACGGGAGGGATTGTCTACCTTCGGGGAGTATCAGGATGTCACAGAAATACAAATATGCGTAATGATCACGCAATCGTAAGAGAGGCCACTTCCTCATCAGCAACGTCACTAGAATTGGTTCGACGTCATTAACCCCCTCACCCCAGACATCCGCTGGTATCCAGGGAAACAACCAGAGACGACTGCTAGCGCAGGTATAAGTAGCCGAAGACCATTAAGATGCATACCACTGTCCCCTCATCATAGGCATCATCGATTGGGTTTTCGTCGACCTCGGATGAGCTGGAGTGTGACCGACTGGAAGAATATGATCTTGAGGAATGAAACCTTCAGTTTTAATTCTGATGACCAGCACATACGTTGTAAAGGCGGCCAGATTACCGGTCCAATCCAGCATTTGTTGTCAAGAAACAAAAGGGCGATTACACAAGGTGTGATGGTGGAGTGATTTTTTGGTACACACGATCACTTCTAGTCGTCATTCAATGCCCTTTGATGGCATGCAGTTACATGGACGATATTTAACTCCAGTTTTGCTACCTATGCTATCAAGTCTCTTAAGTGTCATTTATAAGTAAGACATCTCTTTTCTACATATTGTTCGACAGTTCACCAGACATCTCTAAACGAATGCGTCTGGACTTACTTGAAAGGTAACTACCGCCGTATCGGAATACTACTGAATTAACTGTCTAGTTGCAACGATTATAGCATAATCATCCGCTGGAGGTCATAGGCGACCTGATTGATTCTATGCCCGACTGTGTTTCGGCTTGTATAGCTGCCAGAGGTGGATTTACTAACAACTGTTTTATAACCTTTTTCATGCCATATATTCTTACTAAAACAATCTGTTCTACTGAATTTGTAATCATTTGCATGTATCTTCATGCATGTTAAGTTTCGTGATAGTATCTCGTTTCCTTCTGGATGCATATATTTTGTGGTGACAGAGTGTATGTTCACACTGTTTTTCTAAATTACCTCTGTTATTCGTACTTACTTATTAATAGACAACCCTGCTTATATAATTATCTAATTCATCAAAACTTTACATTTATCAAACGTTTTGAATAATTTTCTTTTAAAAAGTTTTCATATAATTTTTTTTTTTTGATTATATGCATAACAGTTCATAACAGTATTCATAACAGTTCATAACAGTAAACTTACAACAGAAACAAAATAACTTTAGAGAGAAAGTTCTTTATTTAAACTATGGTATCAATTCGTATTACTGAAAAAAAAATTAGAAATTCTTTATGTCTATTTCTTGAAATAGTAACTTCAATAAATGGGTTATTTTTTTTATTTGTATATTATTGATAGTTTTCTATTATAGAGACTGCAAAAAAATTTTCGAAGAAAATGTCTTAAATGTGTATCATTGTATAAAAGAGAAACGTTTCTAAATGACTTTTTATGATAAATTTCAAGCTAAGCATCAAAATTTCCTCTCGGATGATGTTCAAACCGAAGTTTAAGTGATTCTGTAAATTATTTTGTGAGGTCAAAGAAGAAAATAGGGAAGGAAAATACAACTAACAATGTCGAGCAAATTTAAACTCAACTGGTTTAAGCTGTAAGAAGAAAGTATTATGTAAATATTTGAATTTGTAACGAAAGAAATTTAATGAGTTCATAGATTAAATATAGAAAAATGTCTAAAAGTTGTTGAAGTTATTTCCTAATGTGAATTCTAGGGGGAAATCAATTTTTGATGAGTTTTCTACAAAAACTCTTCCATTTTAGTTTTATTTATAGTTTTTGTATTTGCATGTTAGACATGAACATGTTAAGATATATTAGTTAGTTATATAAGCATTTTAATATGTGTGGACAAACATAGCTGTAAAACTTTATCGTGCGTGAATGAGTTTTAAAATTTAGGAAAAATATGGCTTATTGTAAAATATCAAGACGTAATAAATTATTTTTTAAAAAATTAAAAAATATATCAAGCTACCTTATTTTGTTGATCACAAACACGTATAATTTATTGCGCACAGGACAATCAGTTTTAAATAAAATTCTAAAGGAATAAAGACAAATATAAAATTTTTAACTAACCGTTCACAAGAGAAAAAAAATTGCTTAGGTTTGTTTAAATTTTATATTGATTATTTTTTTTATAATGTTGATTATATATATAAGAGCAAAGAAAAAAAAACTTTGTGTGCTTACTGTGATTTTGAAAATCAATTTGTTCTGGATGATAATTTTTGATAATTTACTCCAAAACATTTTTTTTTATGTTAAACCAAATGCAGGATTTTTTATTTTAATTTGGTGTGAAGTAAAAAAATATGTATATCATCCTGTAAAGTACAAATTCAAGATTTACAAGTATTTTTTGTGAGAAACTTAAAAAAATGTAATCAAAATACAGATTTATTTTTAAAATTAATTTTTTGAAAACAGAAGGAAAATAATTAAGCTAATTAATACTGTCTCTAATGCAAAAAATAATAATTTTTATTGTATTATATAGATGAGATATTTTTTTAAATGTTATATTATTTTAGTAGCTGGTAATGGGCTTAAGATACAGAATTGAAAGAAAAATATTCTAATCTAGATTTATTTTTCTTTTTAAAATGCCCTCAAAAAGCATTAACCATTTTAATTGTTCATGTGAAGTAGTTTTTATTAATTTAATTAGAGCAACTTAGTTCTTAAATTTTCGTCAGAGCAATAAAAAATTCGATTAAAAGTTTTTCTTTTGTTAATAAAAATTACGATTAAAAGTTTCTTTTGTTAATAAAAATTTCGATTAAAAGTGTTTTTTTTTGTTTTGTTTTTTATGTGTAAAGTATAACTCTTTTCCTCTATCCTTCCATTAATTTTAATTTAAATCATAAAGTAGAAAATAGAGAAATATGAAACATTTAAAAAGAACTATTTTATAAAAACGATACTAGTTTGAAAGTTTTATTAAAGAAACTAAGTTTTTATTCCTCGAATGAAAATTTAATAATATTCGAATATGATCCAGAATAAAAACTAAAATCTAATGGGTTACAATTTCTCGAAAGAAGTTATTATTTAATTATTTCAGAAGATCATTCAGAACAATTTTTTTTTTATCCAAAATGGTAGCAAAATATTTTATATTTTTGAAATTAATGTTATTAAAGTATCTTGAAAAAATTATTAAATTTATTTCCGTAGAAAATGTTTAAAAATGTATTAAATAGTAAGAAGTAGATATTTACATTTGATATTCTTAAGAAAATGTACTAATATTGATATATGATGTATATAATTACTTGATAAAATTTTCAACTTGTTAGTAAAGTGTGAAACTGCTTATAAAAATGTATTTTATATCACACTGATTAAACATATTTTAATTTAAAATGTTTCCTTTTTCAAATAGTTTAATTATTGTTAAATAAGCGAATGAATCATCGATTCTAATAATTTAATTTAAAGAATATTTTAATGCTATAAATGTAATTTTTTTATTCTGAGCACAAATGTAGCTTTTTTTTCCATAAAATACGTTGAAAAATGTTTAGGTATAACAAACATTTAAATATATAAATTGATACATAGAAGATGAGAATTTTTAAAGATGTTAGTAAAATACAGAGGCAATTGCGTTTTATTTATTTAAATGAAATAATATTTTGTGATTCTCAGTCAATTTCATAGCATTTTTTAAAAATATGAGTGTTAGGTAAAATATTACCTTTCTTTCGATTATTCATATTTTTTTTCTATAAAAATGTTCAAAATACCTTTAGTTGCATTTGTGGTAAAATAATTTTATCTAGCATCTATTTTAATTTTAATAAGTTATTTTTCATTTAACTGTAGTCGTTATAGTTTATTATCATGTTTGATTCCGTATATAAACTATAGATCTAAAAATTTTAAATTTTATAACGATTTTTCTGCTGATTTCAAAAATTATTTCTATGTTTTAATAACTGAATACTTTTAAACAGCAGTCGCGTCAACCTTTAGAATGTCATGGACCATGAAAGCATAATTTTACATTTGGCAGACCAATAATAGGAATTTAGAAAATGAATATAAACAGATTTATATATAATAAGAAGAAAACTTGTATTTTATTATTCTGAAGTCTTGTCTCTCTAATACCACAACGAGCCATGTTTTAGTAACGACTTTTTGGGAAACGTTAAAGGAATTAAAACTTTAATATAAAAGATTAAAAATCAATTTATTTTATGTTTAAAATGTAAATAAACCATCGCATATATTTTATCTAAATGAAAATTAGTATGAATTAATATTTTTTATATTTGTCATCCGCCTTTCTTATGTAAATCTACAATATTGCTAGATCAAATCTGCTTAAAATCTAACATTCAAAAATCAGAGGAGCCTACGGATCTTCATATAAGTGAATTGTAACAAACACTTTGCTTATATTACAGTGAAAATCTTATTTAATTTACTTTTTACATTCTTTTCGGTTTCCCTTTTTGAATAGAATACATTCGAAATATATTTGCATTAAACAGTAAACCTCCATAACCTGTTGTTGAATCCATCATTCCCACTATCTAAATTAATAATGCCCCTAAAACTTTAAGAAACATCCAATGAGCTGTATTCATGTGACATCACAATCACAAGATGATGATAATCAGGTGACGTCATAGTCACATGATAAAAGCAATCATCTATTTCTAGCTAATCAGTTCATGCATTTCGTTGTTGCCAACGTTTGCTCTTTACATAAACTTTTTCTTAAAAAGTACAAGTTTGTCAACAATAAAAACGAATATAATATACAAAATGCATTTTACTTGAAAGAACATGCATAAAATAAGTTTTTTTTATCTTAAATTTAAAATCTTTTTCTTAAGAATTTTTTTTCATAACATTTGAACAACTTTACCCAATTATGTAATTTGAAATTTTACAAATAGAACAACATGTACAATTATTTTATTGTCTGTTTTGAGTATTATATTATATAACTGTTAAATGCCTGAAGCTACTATCAAACTGTTTACTTTGATAATCAAGCAAGCTATAGCTAAGTAATGATTTGAATGATTAATCATGCTGCTCTTCTAATATTCTCTTTTTGGAATTGACCATCATACTCTTCAAATTTTGTTCAATGGATCACAGTTAATGGACACTAGAATTTTTTTAAAAATTCAAGTATGGAAATAAATTAGGTTAACTTCACAAAATTTATTGCCGTGAAATAAGTTTTTTATCCATTATCTAAAAAATTACCTGTTAATTTCATTCAATTTTCATGTCAAATGTATTCTAAGTATATTTAAAAAGCTTACGATGTTTATAAAACAAACTTAACATATGATGAAAAGAACAATTAATTTTTCATAGAAAAATAAGTTTACTCAATTTTCCTGTGAAAAATAAATTCAATTTTTGAAAGGAACTACTAGAGGTTTATAAAATATTATATTATAAATTTTTTCTGATTATTTTAAAAATAAATTAATAAAACGTGCATTATTATGTTAACGTTTATTAAAAAGAAATATAATTGGAATATTAAAATGTAAACTGCTTGTAAAATACAGTTGATCGATTTCCTTAAAATCATCGCAAATAAAATACGTTTTACATATCTCTAAGCGATAATCATGAGTATTATTTAATAAAGAATACCAAATTAATATTTTTTAATTGTATTTTTTTAAAGTATTCAAAATAATATTTTTCCATTTTGTATTACGTAAACGGAAGATAATGGTGTCTTAATTTTTATATCTTTCCCCGTAGGCTGAGTTACATTCAAAAAAAGTTTTGGAAGATCAAAAGCAAGTTATTATTCAGGTATGTGACTTTTAAATTTATTCTTTTCAATCGCAAAAAAGGATTATTGATAAAAATTGGAAGGTCTCTTTTATATAAATCTCTTCAATAAAAATTAGATAAGTTTCCTTTATATATATTTTTTTTGTATTTAAATATAGTATCGAAATTTCAAATTGAATTTTTAAGAAAATAACGTGTAAAAGACTGAAATCTACGTTATTATTTGTCATCGTATCATCACAAAAATGTTTTTCTAAAAAGCACTAAAAATTCGGAATACGTTTTAATATATGCATTTACACTATGTCGAATGCTATTATTTAACAATAGCTGTATTTCATTCCGTATACGTTTTATCGTCTATGCAATTAGGTGAACGAATACTTTATCAAAACATTGATATAAATGGTTACTTCTCAATAGAAGAAATATTTATTGGTATTAAAATATTACTTTTAAAATTCATTTTTTCTATGTAATACTGAAAATTTGTAAATGAAATGCAATTAATTTTTAATTTTGTCACTTGTCATTTTATTATTTCGCGACATTTCATTTTCCATACAATTTGATGATTTTCTTTTATCTTCCCTCTATTATTCCAGTTTCTTTTTCTGCTACTTAACTGTGAAAAAGTAGCAAAAAAAGTTATAGAGTAGTTTTTATTAATGTTACAGGAAAATAAATATTTTTTACAAATTAAAACTCTTCGGGCTATTGCAATCTCTTATTCACTAATTAATACAGGGTATCCGGGCTTTAAGTATCCAAAATTTATGGCTAATGATTACGGAATTCCCCATCCGAATGTAATAAACTGTTCATCTGTGAATTGGAAAACCCTTTGAGATTTTTTGCGTGTAGTCCGACCGGTCGCACGTCTGCGCATTTTTCGGCAATTCCAGACGATAAACTTGTTATACTGACTTCATTAGTAAAGATGTGGACGCTACAGCAAAAAGTGCAATCCATAGTTTGGTCAACGGAATTTAAATAATTCACGTTTGTACAGCAACGTGTTCGAACAGAAGGAAATGTCGATCCTCTGACATCAAATGGAAGGGGGAGAATGGGAAAGAACTTAAGAGACAGGAACTGCGGTATCTGATACTGGCAAGTATCCTTTTCTGAAGTTTTCGTGATGGAAGACACTATTCATCGTGTGTGTGATTTGTTTAGTAGGATTCCTGATGTCTATTAGGCAAGCCCCAGTAACGCAGTGCTTCTCAAACTTTCAATACATACGACCAAAAATTCAATCACAATTTTCTTCGCACCCCCCTCAATTCAATAACTATATATAGATTGCAATAAAATGATACTTTGACGCTAAGGCTACAATAGGATTTTAACTTCTCCACCACTGGCATATATAACCGTCTATCTCAGCCAGTGAATAAATTGTCGCGGACGTATATATACGTCCTTCTGAAATACGATTTTTTTCTGCTCGCTGCTATTCGTAAAATTATTCGGAAGGTTTCGGAATGCAATAAAATGACGTTAACAGTGTTTGCGAAGGATTTACTTCAGAGAATTTTCTTATTTATTCTCTTTCTCTCCTCTCCCCAAATACACCACATACGTGAGCATACATGTAAAACGGTGGCATTGTGGAGTAAATCGCGTAACTTTTAATCCACAGTTCAAGGATTAATTATAAACCCTACAAATTATCAAAATATGTGTTCATTTTTGCATATAATTCTATATATATGAAAAGCCTGTGGGGTCACTTTCAATTATTAAACTTGTTCTTAATTTAGTATTGATAAATTAATTATCAAATACGTTGTGTAGTAATGATACTTTTAAAAGTGTATTATATCAGTGTAAATGTTTGTTCTTTTTCATCTTGTTAGAATATATTTTTTGTGTGTGTTTACTTTCAACAAATTAATAATTTTTTTAAAATAATCTTTTGTTTTCCGCTTTTTAATATGCTCACGGCCCCCTCCTAGGGTCATCACGCCCCCCAGGGTGTGCCCCACAGTTTGAGAAGCACTTCAGTAACGACATTCCATTCCGTTCGAACACGTCACTGTACACGCGTGACTGATTTAAATTCCGTTAACCAAAGTACTTACTGCACCTTTTGCTATGGCTTCCACATCTTTATTAATAAAGCCTGTATAACGTTTATCTTCTGAGATTACCAAATAATGATTGCGCGCGCGACCAATCGGACTAGGACCAAAATATTTCGGAGGGATTTCCATACCACGGATGAACAGTTTATTACTTTTGATGGGTAGTTCCGTAATAATAAGCCCTAACTTTTGGATACTTTACGCCCGAGTACCCTGTAGGTATTATAAAAGAAAGTGTAAAATGTGCGTCCCTGCTAAAACTCTGAAACAAGTCCCGGTACGATCAAGGGAGTTATATAGTGTGGTAGTCCTCTATCCCCCCATCCACGAAGAAAGTTTTCGTTTTTACCTGCATCAATCCCCAAGGGGCGTTGTCAGGGCTTATTGGGCTTTTGAGATAAATATTCCTATTTGTGAACTATAAGACATGTAGATCTGGATTTTGTATGCAAATTCCTTTCATGGAGAAGAGATTCACTACAAAAGGGGATCACAAAATTTTACCTCCAAAGGGAGTTGCAAGGACTTAAGTGGCATAGCATATAATAATAAGTGATACATTTTTGTAAACATTGTTTTGTACCGTTTTTTACAATTCAACTGTTATATCAAAAATATTTTTTATTTAAAAAAAGAAAAAATTAACCCGTGCGAAGAACGAGTATTTCCACTAGTTCTATATTAATTCGACTTAATCTAAAAAAAATATTATAAACTAATTTGAGTCGTATTTAGTACGAATTTCAAATAGGATGGTGAAATAGCAGTATATACTGAAAAACCTAATTCAACATTCATTATATAAAGCATAATCTGCATCATAAAATGTACATAATTTTATAAGATACATTTTGAAAATTAAATAAATAAAAATCTTTTTTTATTGACACCAACTTTATATTAGCAAATTAAGAAGTTAATTTTATACATATTTTTTACGAATATTACGTTGTTTCGACGTAAAAGGTAAAATTTAAGCTTCAATTATAAAATGTTGCTTTATGCAGGGAGGGAGGGAGGGAGGCAGATGAAAGTGGCCAAGAAAACAGAGTTCCAGTTTATAAAGAAACATAACAAACAGGAAAGAATGAAGTTATAGTGAAACTGCCTATATCAGATTTTTAAATGACTACCATTGATCTTTTGGCACCTTTAAGATATCCGACTACCCAAAAATCATGATTTTTTTCAAAAATTGACAAATTTTTCTTATGATTTTATTTTATATGCCTTTTTTTTAGCTTAATAACAATACCAAGTTTTTTATTTTCCCTCCACTAGAACAAAACTTGCAAGCGTTTTAGTAAAAACTGATGCTATAACTTTACACAAGATGTCAAACTTTAAAATGCGTTTAACTCGAATTGTATTTTTTTTTTCGAAAAACTCAAACGGGGACAGCAATTGATCAAAAAGTTTTGAAAATAATCGGCTGCAATTTTTTGTTTAAGTTCTGCATAATAGTAGAAGTGCATTGACTTTCAAATTTATCAATCACTGTTTTGTTCCAAAATTTATAGTCCTTTATGCGAATATAATCACTGTTTTTTTTAGGCAATTTCATATAGTCGCTCAGATAAAGTGCTCTAGTTTTTGTAAAAATAAAAATATCTCTTATCCTGAAGGTCATTTCAAACATGAATAACAAAGTAAAACATCAAAATTGAAAAATTGAGAATTTGTTCATAAAATCTTTGTACAGAGTGGGCCCCGTTTATGTAATTTTTTACGCATTTATACTAGTTTTTTCCCTTTTTAATAACAATAAATTTTTCATCTGCTTTCAATTTTAGGATTTTTTCCTTAAAATATACTAAATAAATATAAAAATCACAAAAATCCCCATAACTCCATTTTTCAAAAAAAGTTGTCGGAAGTAGTCGGATACCTTAAATCCTGGTCAGCAAGATGTGGATCAAGACTGGACTGCTGGAATTGCTGCAGTCTAATCAGACATTTTCTTCTGCAATTCTTCAAGACTGCGAGGGTTGTTGCGATACACCTTAGAGTTAAGTGTTCTACGAAAATAGTAGTCACACACTGATAGATCATGTGACCTGAATGACCAGCTAGGGGCGAGACCAGACTGGGGTTTCTGCTAACAATTCGAAGTGAAGCTTTAGGACGTCTCGCGTCCTTCTTCTAACATAACCTAAGTTCTTTGACGGCCACGATTAATGGCAAAACCTTCCAACCCAATACTAAGAAGACAAACGGATCGAATATGTAAATGAGATATACTTTAAAAGGATAGAAGCTTGATGAGAGGGGGCGGCAAGTCTAGAGATAACTTAGGGGTGGAATCATTCGACGTTAGATGTCCTATAGCTCTGGAAGAAGGATACGTTCATATAAATTAAATTATAAGGAAGTCTAAATTTTCTCATCTAAAATTAAGTTTTAGGGATTTCCCCAATCGATGAAGGAAGGTGACTTACAAAAGGTAATATTTTGTATAGGAAGTTAGATTAATCAGTTAATTTATTATAATTAAGATAAGTGATCTAGCTTGCGTGATCTGATTTGGGAATATAAAGTTTAATTGGGTTAACCTCACTTTTAAGAAAGTTGTTAGTTAGAATTAAGTAATTTGTATTCTTAATAAAAGTTGTGTTAAGAATCCAAAAATGTCTCATCATTTAGATAACCCCACACCTCTAGCTTACGCGGATCCTAATAGGCATAGTCATCACAGGATGGCTATGTCTCAGCTTGTGTAAATGAGATACATGGTTCGGTGTATTTGTTTTAACGTAACTTTCCATAACGAACACCCTCTGCTATACTGTTAGTACCATCTTCTATCGAGCACTAATAAACTGAAACACAGCCCACACTAAGTTTTGAACCAGTTTCCGTCATTTGGTGGGCGCACCACATTCACATCCAATCGTATCTACTCGTCCGTCGTTATTTGTATCACCCTGTATTACTGTTTCCTAATATATATTTTCTTTAGATATATTAAACTAGATTTATATGTTACCTTTAAAGTATATAATTCACTTATTTCATAAAATAACTAGGCATTTCATGAAGTAACCAGATGAGACAGTTAAAGTATATCATAGATAAAAAATTTTATACTTTTACTTCTTATTCTATGAAATAACTAATTCCATGAACTAACTAATGATAGACCATTAAAGGGGAAAATAAACAATTTCAAAGTTATTTAACAAATTAGTCGATCATAAATGGCCAGAATCTCCAAAATAACATTTTATTTCTCTTGTAGATGATTAATTGACAAATACTAAAGAAAAGCAGATGATATAATTTATTATTGCTCACATATTTCTAACAATAGTTAAGCAGAAAGGGAAAAAAATACTTCGATCAGAAATAGTTGTATTTTTTTTATAGTACTTAAATATATGTTGGGAAGATTAACTGTCGCTTCATAAAGTCATTGTGTGTCTACTTTTTCAAACAAAAATGTAAGAGAATATTAATTTAAATTTTATGAAATACCTTTATTTTACTTTTCATTATTTATTAGAGCAAGGATTGCTGTGATGACACTTTGAATTTAATTGCATATTATTTTTGCAGCAAGCCCACCTCTTACTATTCCACATTTCTTTTTTTTACTTTTTAAATCCTTGTCCAATGCCGTAGCTTTCAGTTGTTTCGAAAGAAAGAAGCGTTGTATCAATATTCGAAACATCTTAAACGGAAATTAATTCTTGCTATCATATACTGAATTAAGAACTAGGGTACAATTGTTTTATTGGGCTATATCTAGTTTCCAATTTTAAAATTCCTTCCCCAAAGCAGCTATAAACGGTTCAAATCTGACTAAAAGCAGCTAGAACCGGTTCAAAGAATTTTCGAGTGCCGTATTTCCTACTTTAACACGATCAAGTAATCGTTATTCTATAGAATACCTAGTTAAAGCATAGAGATCAACAATTTTATATACTTTAACCGACGTATCTAGTTATTTCATGAAATACCTAGTTATTTTATGAAATAAAGGATTTCACACTTTAATGGTAGCATATACATACATTTTATTACAAAATAAATCATAACTTATTTTTAGAAAATACTATTGAAGCATTAAAATTTTCAGCATACATTTTCACATGGCATACATTTATTGGGGAAAAAGGGCTTCATATTTTATCTAATAAGCAGGGAAAATACTCTAATATACAGTCAAACCTCCATATTACGAACCTCTATATTGCGAATTGTTCTATATTGAGAACTTTTTTCTGGAACCAAGAACATTTCACGATTTTCTTCGTAAAATAACCTCCCTACAGTGAAGTTCATTTTCTATACAGCGAACTTTTTGTCTCTATTTTTAGTTTATTTCTGGATATTTTAAATTGTTTTGTCTTTTAATAAATTTTATGTTGGTCATAAATCTTGGATTTTTTTTAGGGGCTTAACTTTCTAAAAGCAATAGAATTCTGGGCGTTTCATCCAAGAAGTGCAACCTTTAACCCCTGTTATCCAATTCATTGGAAACTTCTTCGATATCCCCTTTCACCTTCAGTTGAGTTGTCCCATGTCCCCGTGTCCTTGAACTTTCCCACCTTAATTTGTAGTGTTGATCAGTCGTACTGGCAACTTCGTTTCCTGTAGCTCGAAAATGCCAATACGAAAGTGTTTGAGCATAAAACATAAAATTTAATTCTTCAGGAAATGGATGAAGGCGCCACGAAACTTTCCTCGCAGTTTTCTTTCTTTTTTTTTACAGGTAAGATACATAAAATTAATAAATATTAATTACTAAAAGGTGCGAATAATTACTTTTTTAATGTATATTTATTATTAATTTAATATTTGTTTCATGGGGTTTATATAAAGAAAATTGAAAGATGAAATTCTATATAACGAATTTTCCATACAGCGAACTTTTTCGGGGTTTAGCGACTTCGTTACATGGAGGTCCGACTGTATTTATTTTCTTAATACTCAGATCACTTTATTTGTTTTTGCTATGAAAGCAAAAATATTATTTAAATACTCGTTATAAATTTTAAAAAAATTCATCAGAGTGTTTTTGAAACTTTATCTCAAAACAAGCAACTGCATTTCTAATATATACGAGCTGTTCAAGCTAAACAATGACAGTGTTTACTGTGACAGTCACAAAGTTACTGTTACTGTTAGTGTGACAGTGACAAACTGTGGGGCGCGCCCTCCTAGGGGGTGTGTGATAACCCTGCGAGAAGGGCACGATCATATTTAAAAGTCGAAAACAAAGGATTATTTAAACAAATTATGAACTTACTAAAAGTAAACAAATACATTCTGACATAATAAAAAATGAAGTACTCATTTAAACTATAATTCACTTATGAATGTATCAGTACTGCACAACATTTTATAAAATTTAAAAAACAAGTTAAGGAAAAATTTAAAAATGAGTGACCCCATGGATTTGTCATATATGAAATCATATGCCCGCATTTTCACTTATCTGGATATAATTTGTGCAGTTTTTATAATTAATCTCTTAAATGCCAATTAAAAATTACGGGCCATAATGCCACGTAAGTAAGCGTATGTTTTGTATTAAGTGGGGTAGAAGAGGAATAAATAATCAAATCATCTGAAACAAGTAAACCCTTCGCAAAACACTGTCAAGGTCATTTTAATGCTTTCCAAAGATTTCGAAATAATTTTATGGATAGCAGTGCACAGAAAAGATAGTACTTCGGAAAGACGTATATATACGTCTGGGGCAATTAACACACTGGCTGAGCGAGACACTTATATACGTCGGAGGGACTTCAGAGGTTAAAGTCTTATTGTGGGTTTAGCGTCAAAGTATAGTATTATTGAATGTAATAGATCATTTGTATCGGGAGGGGGGATGCAAATTATGATTGAATATTGGGTCACAAACGTTGAAAGTTTGAGAAGCACTGGCTTAGGATATTCAAGGATTTTTTTTTTCATTATTTCAACTTAACTTACATTAAGTAAAGAGAAATTTTATCCTATTCAGTTATCGAAGTAAACAGTACCAATATTCTCAAAAGTATTACCTTTATCACAACAAAGGCATTCCGATTCTACTGATCATATCAAGCGAATAAAATTGCTTTCAGATACATTTCTTCTGAAAACATTCTTTACTCTTCTATTTATCTCATCTATGTGTTTTCACGAGATCGTGAAATGATGAGGTTCTTTTCAAAAGATTCAAATTTGCAATTTAGATTTTTCCTCTAGTCATCAACTGGTGAAAATTCTGCAATCGCTTTTGTTGTTTTTTTCTTTTCGAATGATGTTTTTTTTTTCTTCTTCCGCTGCGTTCGCTATTTGGGTTGCATAACTATAGATATTCTCTGATTGAATTCCATGCTAAAGAGTTTTGCAGATGACATTTTTTGATTGGTTTCTGTTTTTAGAAATGTTAGTCAGGAAATACTTCGAAATAGCTTTTTCCTCAAGCGTTTTGTATGTTTCTTTATACTCTTCTCTTTTCATTCGATTAACATAAAATCAATCGCTTTTTAGTCTTAGTTTATCATCGTATTGAATTTTTTTGTGTACAATGTTATCAAAAAATTTAACACCAAATGCGTTACAAGTACAGCTTTAATTCATAATCATAACTTTGCATTAGTATGATAGGTCTATTTTGTATTATGCATAATAACTGCCCTAGCATTCTTAAGATTTACATTAATGTTTTCGAGGATTAATTTCTTATAAAGTTTGATTTCACTTATACTATGCATTTAAGTATCGATCAAGAGTATTTGGTTCTTAATAAGAACTAACTTTTTGCGTGGAGATATGTATATGTCTTGCATGACAATGTATCATTTAAATATGTGTCTATGAAATTATTTTTAAAATAGTTCATCCACAAGAAATCCTATAATTATTTATCAGACGAGTTCACATTCCAGTTGATGAGAAATGGTGGTAAAATCGAAGGTGGCGCAACTTGGTCAAGGCCACAAATTGTCAACAAGGCAGTGGTGGTGACTGCATAATGGTGTGAGCCTTTTATTTGGCGTGAATTGAATCATTTGGTAAAATATTAACAATTGCTAGCTGTAAATGGCTGTTAAGCTGCTTGAGGACAACTAGCCCTTATTTATGGACTTCATGTACCCAAATAGCGATGGAATTTTCAAAGTGTCACTCCACTGTGTCAAAATCATTCATGGTTAATTTGAGGCACTATCTGAACAATTGAGGCAAGCAATTCAGTCACACAAGGCAAGCAATTCAATCAACAATTGAGGCAAGCAATTCAATTATATATATATGCCTGGCAATTTAAATTGTCAGACATAAATTCCATAGAACATAGATGCAATATGGTTAAATGTTTCCTCAGAAGATTTCCAACGATTTGTTGAGCCCTACTGCTGAGTAGAAGATGGCATTAGGAGGTGTACCATGATTTTAAAAATTCAGTGGGAGTTTCCAGTGATAAACCCTAAAGAGAAAGGTTCAAAATACATGTTCTTTCTTAATTCAGTTTAAAAATGAGTATGCAATCAAGACTACATAATTTTTATTCCTTAAACAAAGATCTTTATTTAAGACTGCTCAAAAAGAGACGTTAAAATGCTCAATGAATGAACCAAAAAAACATTTTTGAACACATTCAAATTTTTCATGAATGATACGAAGAACGGGAAGAAAATGGCGAATATTAAATATGTATATATTTTTAAACTTTATAAATTGCACAGTGAAATATTCAAAATATTATTTTAAAGCTTGAACCCTACCCTTTTTCTTGTAGAACTATTATATGATATTATGCCTACTACAACAAAACAATGCCAAGTATAGTTCATGCAATTAAAATTATTAAATTATTTTAGTGTCAATAAAATATATAGAAAATTTTTTATCAGTGATTCTTGGGTATTAATTACTATTCTTAATTACAATTGTAAGAATATAATAAAAGTTATTCTCCCGTAGTTTGGTACCAAAATTAATTCTGAAAAATATTATTTCATTTATAATAGTTTCTAAAATATTTGAATAAAACTTAAGATCATATTATCTCTCTATATTTTGTGTCATTTGAAATTTAAATAAAATTCAATATTTTCAAACCTATTTGAAAAAGATGCACATTTTTAAGTGTAAATTTTTCCAAATACTTAAAATGCATAATAAACGTTACAACTTAACTGATTGAAATCAATACTTTATTTCAATTTATCACAAAACACATACAATACTGTTTCTGCATCTATAAACTAAAACATATTTAGTTAGAGTCTACAATAATACACATAAAACACTTTATATATATATATATATACAGACATCAAATAAATACATTTACAATCAAAATTTTACGCACACTTACAGCAAAACATGAAAAGTCTTAAATGCTCTGGAATGAAAATGCCTCACATCAAAAACATCAATGAATAATGGTATAACACTTATAAAATACTTAAGTGACATTTATAATGCTGCCATTGATAAATATTTAACAATAGTTATTATACATACACCAAGTTTATAGGTTAAAATAATGTTTCAAAACTAAAAATGTATATTTAAGTTTATGCATTCATATTGTTCACAATCTTTTCCTACCCTTATATCCATTGGTTATTGAAGTTAATTTACAATACTTCTTTTAATATACATGTGAAATACTATCTAAATTTAATTTCATGAAACTATTTATGCTTAAAAATTAGTCTACTTATGCTATTTACAATATTTAAAGTCAGATGCGTTAAATATTGAATAACATTAAAATAAAATTGTACTTATATTACAAAGGAACATTAAATAATTTTAGATTTTAAATTAATTAGAAATTATTTTAAAAATGTTGCTACAATAAACATACGCTTACATGTATTTAATGAATACTTTAAATAAAGTTATTGAAAATATACTTATTAAGTATGTAAATTTCAAGATGAATTCAGTTTCCAGAATAATTATATTGCGGGTAACTTTGAATTATATAAGATTTTAAATATAAGTATTAAGATATTTATAGATGTTATCGATAACTTTAATAGAGAAATGATTAGTTAGTTAATTTAGATAAGAGAATTCATTCGGGTATTTAGAAAAAAACTGAAATTTCATCAAAGACCAACAAGAGTATAAAATATCATATTATAATCTACACATAGATTAGTGAAAAAATTGTATAAGCTTATATTACATTATTAACTGTATTGAAATTTAGTATTACAAGATTTTTGAATTCTGATGAGAATTATGTGATTTTAAATATGATACAGTGCAATATGTTTACATAGATGAGATTCTAATACCAGATCCGAGTATAAGCTCCTTTAAAAATAATATATTTTCACTGAAATAAATAACACCAAATAAGAACATAAATTATTCACGACATTTTTATCGCACACGAACATCAAAATGCACATACATTAAAAATAGTTGCTATTACACTAACGTCTATTGCAAATACACGACTCTTTAAGCGAAATTGTTGAAATGCATATATTTATTAACTTTTAATATTACCTGCATATCTAATGCTAAAATATTGAAATACAATTCGATAAGTATAACATGTAATAACTACATTAGTTTGCTTTTAAATAGTTTACATTTGTGTTATAAAAAGGAAGTTTTAGTTGTGCTGAAAAGTTGCTGGAAAATTCCCTATTTTTTTCCTGAAGAAATACGTAATTAAATCTGAAATTCGAAATCTTAAACAATATAATTTGATTTTAAAACTAACAAAAATGATACAAGAGAGTATAATATAAAACAAATAATGTACTGAATCAATAATTTTATACCAAGAAAGCACGATTAATAATAATTATATCATTAATGTTTAAAACACTAAGCTCTAATAATAGTTTCTACATAAATTTGTAAACCTATATTGATTAATAAATTTAAAAGAACGTTTTTGAAAAATGTAGTAAAAAAATGAGATGCCATCATAAATAAAAAATCTGTATAAAATTGCTTTTGAATTACTTTTCCCAATTTTACTTTCAAAAGATACTACCATAAAGCTCGTAAAAAGATAAAAAAACTTGGAAAAACAAATTCCACATTTTTTTAGTCACAGAGAAATGTCTTCAATACTCATCGGATTTGACGAAGCCTTGAATTGTGGTAAAGCAACTTCATCCCTGACCACTTGACGAAATCTCGATCTGTGTTTCTGTTTGCGTCTGAGATACCTTGGGCAGCAAAAACACAGCAACTTTGTAAAAGCCCTTCTGAAGTCTCGACTCCAGCAGGCATAAATGACTGGATTCATACCGGAATTGGTCCATCCCAGCCAAGTGACAACAGAGAAGACAAGTTTGGAGTTCATGACACAACTGTCGCCGCATATACCCATCAAAACATTGGTGACGAAAAATGGGAGCCAACAGAGAATGAAAACACCCATGACGATGCCAAGTGTTTTAGCTGCCTTTCGCTCTTTTGCAAGTTTGCTTATTTTTCTGCTGAGAGAAAAACTCTTCATGTGTCTTGAAGGTACTTTCAAAGAAGTTCTTTCGTGGTAATCATCACTGTGGTGATCACCATTTGTTATTTTGGGGTCGTATTTTGGCGAAAACACACCACCTCGATGTATTCTCAAAGTAAGTGAAGCACAGTGCTCACCATTGATGGCATGAACTTGTTTCGTTCCCAGTTTTAAGCTCCTTTTTTGTTCCATGGCAGCTCTGTATATTTTGTAGTATGTGAAGAGCATTACGGTTAATGGGACATAGAATGACACTGCAGATGAGAAGACTAGATAACCGACATCTTCAGTAAAGAGACATTGATATTCTGGGGGAGGATATACCGACACAGCCCTCCACCACGCAATAGCTGGGAAGGATATTAAAGCTGAACATACCCAGACGACAGCAATTAGAATGCCAGCTCGTGTGGGACTCATTTTTCTGGGGTATGACATGGAATCAGTTATTGCCCAATACCTGTCAAGAGATATGACACAAAGATTCAGAATTGAAGCAGTACTAGCCAATACATCAATCGATCGCCAAATATCGCACCAGTCCTGTCCGAATGGCCAGTAGCCATCACACACTTCCAGAACAACACAGAATGGCATTACAACTGCTCCGACAATACAGTCGGCTGTAGCCAATGAGGCGATGAAATAATTGGTGACTGTATGAAGATAGGGTTCTCTAGCAACAGCAACCATGACCAGAATATTACCAAATATTGTAACCATACAGAAAAATGATAATACAATTGCGAGTAAATTATTGTTGAACGTTGGTTCATATGAAGTGGAGTTTCCATCAAATGGTAAAGTATCTTTTACGGCATATAATACTGAACTCACGTTATTGAGTATAGTAGCTTGAGATACTGTAGAGTCTATTGTTCTGTTTAATAAGTCTATTACATCAGTAACAAGTGGTGGTATGTAGTCATCAATTAGACTTCCTGGTTCAGCATTCAATTGGTAATCTATTACGTCAATAAGACTATTATTGTTACCATTCGTACTAATAAGAGTTTCTATAAAGTTTTCCGTTGTACCGTTCGATAACATGATGTTTCAATTTTAGGTCTAATTCAGATAGCTTCCAATTCCAATGTATTAAAACTTTAAAACATATCTCTTTAGGGAAGATTAGCCTTTATTTAAAATGCAACGATTCCACATGCACAATTGGTATCAACATCACCTTTAGATATAGGAATTAAAATTTTTGACTGTTACTTAATTTAAAAAATGCAGTATTGTTTGAAACATTATAAAGGGTAATTTAGTTTAAATTATAATCTTTTAGATTAGGTAATATTTATGAAATTATTGTTATTTATATAACTGTGTGAAATCTAAAAATGCATATTAAAGGTTTTATAAAATCAGTTGAAGTGAAAATATAGTAGTTGCATAAAAATGCTTTACTGTCGTATCATGTCAGAACTATTTAAGTTATGGCACATAATTCTCGAGAAATACAAAATTTAGCTCAAAAATAAAAATAATCCAAACCGACAAAACTGCGGCATTTCTGATTCCAAAAATGTAGAATATTCATTTTTAGAAGCTGAGCTATTTCCTTGGCAGTTAATCGCAAATGAGGATTTTCCATTCGATCGAATGCAATTTCCAAGTTTGCAGCACGCTTCCATGACTTCATCAGGTCGAGTAACAACTGTATAACGTCAAATCAAGCGCATATTATGTGTAACGAAATCCTCTCAATGCTCACAATTATGCGGTTAATTCTTATAGCTGACGAATTATTCCTCCAGGGCTTTCTCCATTCCAGATGGCTTTAAATTATTCTAAAATAAATAAAAAAGATTAATTAGAGAATATCCAATTATAAAATGTGAATGAATATGCAATTAAAGGAATAAGTGACATGAAGAATAAGCTCATATGTCCTCATTTAAATCTAATTTTGTAAAAGGTTATAAGAACTTAAAATGTTTATTTTGAAAAAAGACAAATTATTTCAAAATATATATTGTTATTATACTATGAACTAATGAAAATTATAATATATATATATATACATAACTAAATTCGTTTTTATGAACATGCAATTAAATATTCCATAGAAGAAAATTAATGTTTCTTTTAAAATATGTGTAAATTCAAACACGTGATTCTGACGAAAAATATAAGTTCTAAAACTTAAAGTCCATAAAGGGGTGTAAAATTTAAGTTAGTTAAATCTTTCACATTTAGAGCGTTTTAACTACCCAATTACATTTTAAACACATGTATGATCAATTTTTTTATCACAAAAAACTAAATGTACAAAGTAAGCGGTTTGCTATTTAGGCTTAAGTTTCTAGACATTTTTAACCTATAAATTTTCTTTCAATTTTTTTCTAGTCATTAATTATATATTAGTATTTTAATTATTATGGGATAATCCTATTAAATATAGTATTCATACTTAAAACTTTAAGCATACAATGTTTTAAAATTTTAAAAAATTCAAGAATCACATTCATCTCCATATACATAATATTCACACTATAAAAAAGTAAATCTTAGGATTTAAGTAAAAAAAAAGGGAAAGAGTTTTGAATATGTGCTTATTTTTACCATTTTGAAAGTAAAATAAATGAATTATTTCAGTTTAAAAATTGGAAGCAGGTATCACTAAATGTTTTTCACGAAATTTTGCTTTCAAAGAGTACTATATTGGAAAATTATTAAAAATCTTAACTTGTATGGAATAACTAGCAATATATAGTAGTAAAAGTTTTTGTTTGAACTAATTTTTTTACTTCATGGTACGTACAATACTATATAAGGCTGTTGCAGTAAATTAAATTTATTTTTTCCATAACACACTTTTATTCATCCCTCTGACCTATATAAGCAAAGGAAATAGTCTGCTATTTATACTCCTTTTGTTTAAGTAAGTAATAAGAGCCATAGGTTGGATGTTTTGAGACCCCAAGTGCTGTTAAACGAATTCTTTTTACCTAAGACTTTTACAACAATATGAGTTAATACAACGAATAAATGTCTCTATTATTTTTATCTACATTCATGATTATGCTAAATCACTAGAATTCTATGTCGCGACACAAAAATGTGGAACTAAAATAGTACCTGTATTTTGCTTGAATTTAATTTCGAGTAACTATTTTTCTTATTAATTTCCTACGAACTACACACACTAATCTACAAACTATTACGGAATTTACTTTTTATAGTAATGATAACGTTTTGGTGTATATGTCGCAGGCAAATAACGAAATTAGGAATTTCATGAAATCCCTAAGGGAGAGGATCAATTGACTAGAGATGTTAAAATAATGTCTCTTCAAGGTCATTTCCATGATGAAATTAAGTGATTTTATCAAACCCTGAGATGTTTCAGTGATGTGATGAAATGAACTAGTCATGATTTGCATTGGCAAAATGCTGTCCAGGGGGAGGAGATACCAAAAAGTCCTGTACTCTCTAACCATACAGGTAGTACTATTTGACTTTAAATATCAACCTTATATCTTTAATCTAATGCGCCATTTTTTTAACGTATGAATTGATATTTGAGTGTGTAAGCAACCACGAGAAAAGATGTTACACATAAAAAAATACCAGCCAAATTTTCTAATTATTTGTTAATTAGTCTTGAATAAATAATTTGTATTTCATTGACTATTGTATTACTTATTTCTACGTTTAATAATGCACCATATTTGTTAAATACACACTTTTAAACTCTTGACAACATTATTTCATCATTTCACTGAAACATGTAAAGAATTTGTTCAAATCCCTTACTTTTATCCGGGAAATAACCTTGAAGAGACGGAACTTTAACATCTCCAGCCAATTGAGAGATCATATCCCTTAGGGATTTAATGAAATTCCTAATTCCATCATTTTCCTGCGACATCTATACAAGATCTGTTGAAAAAGTATCCAACCTCAGAAAAAATAGTTACTTTGCAGGATTGATATCTAGATCAAAATCACAATGTATGCCCTTTGCGCTTTTACATAATACTAGACTAGCATTTCTACCACTGCTAAAAACACTTCTTAAAAGGCTTTTCTTTTGGAACGGTGTTCAAATCCGCCGTCGCATTCTGCATTATTTCATCATTACTAAGAAAACGGGATCCTTTCAATGGCATTTTCGGGAACAGCAAAAAGTTGCAAGAAGACAGGTTCAGATTGATAGTTTCCAGGAGGTCTTGTGCAACTGCAAGACGAACTTTCTTTTCCACAGACAGAAGCTTGGGAAATCAGTGGGCCTGTGCTTTTTTCTCGCAGGTTACAGACGCCATAAAATTGCATGTGCAGAACCCGAATTAAGCCGAAATTGTTCAGAAGTCTCTCTCTTGCTCAAAAACGATCTTTTCCCCATCAGATTTTCCACCTTTTCAACAACAACTGCATTTTGAGCAGTTTATGACCACCCAGATCACCCTACCGACACCAAAGTGCAGCTACTTTTGAATCAATTAAACAACTCCTTAAATTGTGGAATCCCCATAGAATCGTCTCTAATATGTTGCTGAATCTTATGAATTGTTGATTCTGACCAAACTTTATGCAGTACCTCTGCTCAAGTCGTTCAGTCATTACAGAAATTCAAATCTAATGAGCACGATAATTGCACCTCACCTTGTAAGAAACGATTGATACACTGAAACGAAGGGAAAGGATTCAAGAGTGGGAATTAAGCTGTAAACTCCCCCCTTCTGTGCACAGTGACAACTCTTTAGAATGTTACTGTCCTTGGGAAAATTCTAGGTAAGATACTTTTGGAGGAGATTTTTTGTATAGCAGTTTGAGAAGAATCACAACAGAGGAAAACACACAAAAAATTCTTACTTCTGTGAGAGAGTTTACAGAACTGTTGCTTTGGAGCTTAAAAACTCTCATTGTACAGATTTATTTTATTACCAATTATAATTTTTTTTTACTTTGAAGTAAAATTTAGAATTACCCATTATATGAAACCCAGTTGGACATAAATAAAAAAAAACAACTTAAAATTAAAGCACAATAAGAAACTTAGAAGAATTCCACTGTATTACAGGAAAAGAAATTTTCAGAAATATGTTTAAATATGGAAAAAAAAACTACTCGAATTTATTTATAAACGACCTCCAAACAACTGAATGTCAGAAAATGGTTTTAAATCTGAGCAGAATGTCTTACTTGGAAAATCATGATGGTGAGAAATTTGCTCTGCATTTTTTTTGAGTCCCTAATGAAAAACTGTTTGAAAAGAAGAAATGTATAAAAAGAACACCAGATTTTCTCTCGTTTTTCGTGACTACAATACAAAGATATTTTTTCCCTAGGAAATTAACGAGAACTCTGTAGTCTTTTTTGTTTGTTTAAAAAGACATTATAGAAAAACCACTGAAATTTCCAGCTGATTCAAAGATAAAATAGTTGAAAATGTTTCCCCTTCATAGTTGATGTCACATCGGATATTCTAGTTGATTTTTTTTCTTCTCCACAAACATTCATGAAGGGAGCTTCGTTTCTTGCCTGAGTAATTGGATTAAAATAGATTGACATACTTGATGAATCTACAAATTTTTCCGATGGGTAGAGAAGAGATTTTGCATTAGTCAGTTTTAATTTATTCTGTCTATAAAAATAGAAATTTTTAACATTTCTTTGGTTTGGGGTAAAAAGATATCGTACAAAACTCTCACATTAAGATAAGAATTGATAAAACGTATGGTTTAAAAGAAAATAATTCACAGTTTTTTGAAATATTTAATAATCAATAATCTAAAAATCGTGATTTTCAACATTATTCTATACGAGGCGTGTACAGAAAAAAGTACCGTGTTGGAAAAACTCGCATAAAAAATCTTTTTTCAAAACAAAATTTATTGGTACTTACGTACTATCGCAATCTGTTAGCGAAATTATACGAAACGAAACATCTGGTTACCAATTCAGTGAGTACGACAAATAGGAAATCGGGGTCGCCAACTTGGCGAGTTATTAATAGAGTTAACGATTGTTGCGATAATACGTAAGTACCAATTTATTTTTACGTGAAAGAGCATGTCGGAAACTATTCTCCTTACATATTTACTACCACTGTTCAGACATTTGTCATATCGGGAAGCCAACTTGTCTATATCCTCTTTAAAGAAAGATGTCGTGGATTAACAGTTTTAGAAATCTGTGGAAACTAATTACAAAGCAATCTTATTCTGTGCCGTCTGTTTTCACAAATTTTCTCATTCACGTTTTCAACTAAACCGTCATTGACAACAGAAAACCACCCACTCCGTTCTTCGTCATGAACATTGGTGCGCTCATCAATGAAATGTCTAGCTTACTCTCTCACTGTTTCATCATTCATTACATTTTCACCTTAAATCGCTCTCTACGACAATAAAAATTTCTAGTAACTTTACACTACTTGAGAATAAAAAAGTATCAATTGGCTTAACATTTTTTGCGTTCAAAAAGCGGAATATATAACGTAATTCACAGTCGGCGGGATCAGCAATCATCATAAACATTTTGAAAACTCACGTACACGTGTAAAAATTATATAATCTGGATGTAACTGGCGTCAGTGAACTGGCAATCAGCCGGAAAAACATATGCGCAAGCGTTAAAATGCAAAACTACCTGTGGTTGCAGTAGAACGAAACGATATTTAGTTTCCGGTCATGCCTCGTGTTTTGGAGATAAGCTACTCACTTACTTATCAGGAAATCTTAAGAATGCTTAGACCAACAGAATTTAAATCTGACAAGCATGTTTCTTTTGTTAAGTATAGATCGCTAATAGCGGATTTAGGAAAATATATTCCCAAGGGTGGTTTCAGGGGAGTTATTTTCGAAAATTCTAGTTTTTGAAGTATTACATCTAGAGATTTGAAATTGATCAAACCTGTTGCTTTTGTCAAGTAGAGATCTGCTAAAATGGGGTTTGTGGAAATGGACTCTAGGGCAGGGTTACGGGAATGTATATATGATAAATATGCTTCATTTTTAAATTTAAAGTTCTGTACTTTTCGAATCAAGAACGACTGTAAGAATGCTATTGATAATAATGCTATAATATCTTAATGCTAGGTCTTAGATATCAATAACTTAAAAACAACATCATGGTATACACAGTGAAAGGGAACAATAATGACTAGTATATTCATAATGTATCTAAATAAATAATTAGAGCACAGCATTTTTATTTTGTATACAAACAAATATATGAATTTGTATTATCCTTCACGCGCATAACCCTCAGTCACATAAGTTTGAATTTATCATTATCATGTGACTGCAGAAAACTTTGCAAATTAAATCAATATGGAATATATTTAAAATTAAATGTTCATTGTAGAATTTATAATATGATTAACCTATTGTATTACACATATAATCTTAACTCCATCTAAAGATCATATTGATCCTTAAAATATATTTTAAAAATTACTAAATAAATATATACTCTAAAGTTAATGTTTAAGTATTTAATCATATAATTAAAAATTGTGTTTAGTTAAATCTATTTAAATTAAACGAATATCAAAAGAGCAAAACATCTAAAATTAAGAATGTTTAATTTGCAAGTTATCATCATCAGCTAGCTAATATTACTATTAGTTCCATCTAAGTGGCAAGTAGAATGTAATGATATATCCTGAATTTTTTTCACTATCTATTGCCTAGATGCAGCCATTTAGGTATTTACTGATTCACTCAGCAAGAAAATACTTAGTCTTTTAATTCTTCATGAATTGTTACTTAGCGTGTCTAGCCTGTTTCTATGCGTATAAAAATGAGAATAAGTTTTTGTATTTCCTGTAATCGTACATTTCAGCTGTGTCGCGATAGGTAGGCATAGGGTATAATAAAATCTAAGCATTTCCACATTGTTCAGTAGTCAACTATTCTATTCAGAAAAGGTCCTCTCACATTATTTCTGTTGTTGTTTTGTTCTGGCAATTTAACGAACAGTATTTATTACGATGTTTCAGGTAATCTAACAAAAATGCCACTAATTTCACACCTTAAATATCTAAGAATTACGTTTTTCATATTTTGAAGTAATTAAAATCCTTTAGACATCTGAATCTGTCAGAGGACTTCTATTTAATGATCTCAAATGTTGTTTTCATGAAAATTGGTTCATGTTTTCATCTTTCTTGTAAAGGAATGTTAGTTATTAAACGGTCCTAAGAGGAGAAATTTATTGCTGGCCACCTTGTCACGAGTTCTAGTTTTAGTGCCATTGAAGACCAACCATGTAAAGTGGATGATGCACATCAAATCTGTAGAGCAGAGATGGGCATTAAGTCGATCGGGATCAACCGATGGACCACCTAAACATTTGGAGTTACCGCATTTACTAAGACGTGCATACTAAAAAAATATATATTTATAGAACACCAACGCCAGCTAGACTGGAGAGAATAGGCTTTTCACAATCGATGTGACAGGGTTTAATTAAGAAAAATATTCAATAAATGTGTAGATGACATATATACCTTCACTTGAAGTGTACGATGACGCTTAACACGCTAGTTTTCACGGCAAGGGAAAAAAGAGCAATCACTGCTCACCAGTCAAGTAATTAATTTTTTCCCACACTCCGACGGAAGGATAGAATAAATATTGAGTATTAGCCCTTCCCATGATTGCACGGGATTGGCTATTGAGACGTTATCCCTCATCCCACGATTCCATGGATCACGTCCCTCGAATGCGCTGAACTCAGCTGCAAACAAATTAAGTACACAAGTGGGTTTCATATTCATTGGTTCACGTACGTTCCCTTCCCACTGTTGAGTTGAGTTTGGTGTTTTATGGCGCAAGAGCCAGCTTTGGCTATACTGCGCCAAACATTCATAGATCTGTGGTCTGGACGGGAAAAGAAGAAATTGGATGACAATATGGAGGGTCGAAAATAGAGATGGATCACTGGGGTACCCCGGGGTCGTGACACCTGTGTTTACCAAAGATAGTAAACCCCTTGTGAAAAGGAAAAGATCACTAGAGGGTACCTCGGGATTGTAACACCCATACCCACCTAAAGAAGGTGAGCCCCCTGAGGGGTCCCTGCTCACTGTATTAAATGCTCCCACGCTCCATGATCTAGGAGTTGCTCATTATTGTTCAATCATTTAAATTGAAAATCTTGTGTTATGCGTTTGTAGTAAAAATAGGAATCTTTCATACTTTAAAAGAAGGGCACAATGTCGAAAACAAAAGTTAAGGAAATATAACAAACTATATAAATACAGAATAGCCACACATACGCCACTGGGTAGATTGCAACATCTTAAAAAATTAGAAGTAGCCCATCCCCTAGTAAAGTCCGACCACCCCTACTGTAGGGACTCTTAAGTCCTCCCTTTTGGCGGGGTGTGATAGTTTGGTTTTGTGGGGTGTCACACTAAACTCCTTGATTGACTCACGAAGATATAAGTCCATCAGAGCGCTAAGTGTGAAACATGTGACGTCTCTCGCGTTCTTCTTCTAACATAACTTTCCTAGGATTGGCATGACGGCCACGATTAATAAGCAAAAGAAACTTTTCCAACTAATACCAAGAAGAAACGGATCGAATATGCAAATGAGGAGGATATACTTTAAAGGATAGAAGCTTTTGATGAGATATAACGCGGCAAGCCTAGAGATAACTTAGTGTGGAATCATTCGTAACAAGGGTGTTAGTCGTCCTATAGCTCTGGAAAAGAAGGATACGTTCATCTCAATTAAAATATAATAAAGATTAAGAAAGTCTGAATCTTCTCATCTAGAGGAAGTACGTAATATAGGTATTACTTCAACCTATGAAGGAAGGTGACTCTATAAAAGGTAATATTTTGTATAAGAAGTTAGGTGAACTGTTAATTAAATATATAATTAAGATAAGTGATCTAGTTGCGCGATATGACTTGAATATAAGGTTTAGTGGTGTTAACTCTCACTTCAAGAAAGTTGTTAATTAGAATTAAGTAATTTAAGTTATTCTTAATAAAGTTGTGTTAAGAATTACATAATGTCTCATCATTTAGATAATCCCACACCTCTAACACGCGGATCCTACTAGACATAGTCATCAGAGGATGGCTATGTCGCAAGAGCTCTAAGTGTGAAACTTTTAACCTGCCGAAGTAGATGAGATGGGGGGCATTATGGATAATTTTTGCCTTCTCTAAAAGTGTTAACAAGTCGGAAAACCATTATGCGAGCCGTAAAATACATTGTCTACTACGACACAATATAGAGGAAATGTTTAATTAGATGTCCGAATGGTCAAGGGAACGAACGTGGCCGACGTTATTTCAGTCGAATAGTGGTATAGATTCCTGGAACCACTGATGATCAGTCGCATAGAGGTAGATGCACATTAACCCCTTATCTACCGACGGTAGTGATAAGTACCACTCAATTGAAAATTACATAGAATAACTATTTTTTGAATACTCTGACGATACTTAGCAGGAATATTCTTTTAAGTCCACTCTTCCAAAATATATGGCAGTACGGGTTCTATGATGAGCATTTTAGTGGTGAACGCGAATAGTTTTATAGCAGAGAGATTGTGTTTTCAGCTGGTGGCATTTTCAGCGGACTGCGAAGATTATCATTTTTGTTCTGAAAAAATAGTTAACGTGAAAAGATAAGTGTCTTATTTCTGTTTGTATGTTAATGAAAACCTTAGGAAACTATTTGACTATTTATTTTAAGTGAACAGTGTGCATAATTAATTTTACAGTTGAATATCTTTAATTAATTAATTACCTCTAACTAATAAAATTTCCCAAAGTTCAGTATTTTGTTTATGTATATCCCTTAATTCTCAATGTAGTGATTAAAAAAAAAATTGCATGAAAAAAACTCTAGTAAATCATAATGCGGTTGATAAAGGGTTAAATCCTTTGAGGTTCAAACCTTGGCATGGAGTTTAAATTTAGAGAGATACTTATCTCCTCAATTGTCATACTCTTTATTTGACTGTGGTTATTAAGTAATTATTCGTTAATAATAAGCACCCACGGGTAGATTTAAAGAAAGAGATTTATAAATTAGCTATGAAGAGAGAGACAAGAATTAATCCTTAAAAGTCACTGATAACCTACCTGTAGAAAAAAGGCTTAGAAAGCATTGCAGCATCATATATATTTCTTCTTTATACTTATACGAAACATTGTTAGAAGTCTATATATAATTCTTAATACTTTTAACCTTTTATGTAACACATTAACCAATGACACACATCATCAGTCATCACACGCTCTTAAGAATTTCTTTTGTTCAAATCATTCTCATATCCACTGATGTGTATATACGTACACTTTATATTGTTTGCTGAAGAATATATTCACTCAGAGTTATGGATAATAAAACTTTATTTTCCTATTTGTATATTGCTGCTCTTTAAAACCTTTTATAAATAGATTTAGTTCAACGAATTATTTCCTAATTAAATGCTCTTTTTCACACCATGGAATGTTTCTTCTAAATTTCAGCAATTTTATGGAAAACGTTTCTAATTAATAGGTAAAATACATCTAATTCGAAAAATCAAAACTCAAGTTAATGATGAAACATAAAAATTGGAAAAATACTGTTAGTTTAATTTTATTATAAAAATATTTTTATAAACAAGACGATACAATTCAAATTTTTAAATTAATTTTTTACATAAAATTCACTTTAATTTTTAAAAACAGCATCAAAAGGACACATACTGAATATTAAAAACACCATTATACGATTTTATTTATCTGTTAGTATTCGTTAAAAAAAGAAATCAAAATTTAATATGTAAGACATTTGAGTTAAATTTCTTTGGATATGATAGACAAAATGCATGATGTATAAGGATATAATTTTAATATAGCGTAATTATTTTGTTATACATTTTTTTCATAGCTTTCTCTTTGTATTTACATTAAAAGGCACCTTTCTTAAAAAAACTATGAATGAAATGTTAACAAATTTTTAAAAATGCAATAAGAAAACAGCAAGTAATTCCATTTTTCTAGGAATTTTATAAGAGTATGCATTAACTGCATTATTTTTTTTTTTAATATGGACCAGTTTTCAGAAGTATAAATAATTTAGCATTGAATCAATTAAATGAGTAAGTTGATTACCTATGAAATTGATCACACATTTTTATTGATATTTTTGTTCGGAAAAAGAGATATCAAAAATTATTTGTTATGTTGCTAAGGAAAATAATTATAAATTTAAAAAAAATGATTAAATATATTTGTTGTGAAATTTTTAAGGATAAAAAACATACAATCCTTCAGTGATTTCGTTACACCTATTCTCATCAACTTATGTACAGTCTGAGTTATTTCCTATTTTTATACTTCAAAAACAGTGTCTTATTCATCTTACATCCTTCAGAGAAATATTCTGCATTTGTCCACTATTCTAAAGATCGAAGATCAGATTCACCACGATCTCATCTCAATATTGACTGTCTGGACGTATTTTTCTGGACCTCTACATTGATTCAACATGTTTCCGGTACCTTTATATTCATTGCATTTTTCACATATCTGACTAACACGTATCATATATCGATACAACGGAAAATGCAACTTACTATTCAGCACGAGATTATATGTATATGAAAACCCTTTCCTACCAAATTCAATACTATCGTATTTCTAAAAGGAACTTGGACAATTTTGGGAGATAAAGTTTCTTATCCAATTTCTGATTTTTCCCCAGTTAAATAGGTCACATTTTCTTTACCTGATGTTTTCCCATGCTTTCGTATGATTATTAGATTTAGTTTACCACTTTCCTATATTTTAGAAGGATAAGGACTATCTTAGAAAATATAATTTTTGTCTGTAATATTTCTTTTTCATTCCTCAATCTGCACCATGAGAGAGATAAATGGGAAATAAATGCATTTTTAATAGTATAACTGTTTTCTTTGATGACAGAATATGTTACATCTCATTACTGAGACTATAATTCCTAAAGATACTTGTGTTCTCTCTCTCTCGGATATGATGTAAACCTAATTTCGTTGAGTAACATTTAGCTTCATTAAATATTCGTGTATTTTAATTATTAGAAATAAATTGTTCCAATTTTTTAATTAAAAGTGAAGATTACTATTCTCATACAAGACCTGGAAAAATGTTACTGTGACGTATGCATACAGATGCATGGTAGAGCTCAGGATTGGGATAGAAAAGAGATATGCAGTACAGCTATTTACAGATTTTGCTGTTATAGTTTATCCTGTAAATAGAACTGAAACTCTGTCCAGTGGACTTTTCTGTAACAATTAAGCAAGTGCGTATGAAGCGTTTCACGTAGTTGCGAAACAGATGTTTTTACAAATTAATAAGAATAAAATATTAATTTGCCTGTATCAATCAAGGAAAACAATTAAAGATATAACTGAAATTACCGGAGTTAGATTTGGAAGCACCTATCTTATTTTCAAACCATGGAAGAAAAGGAAAAACAGTCTAGACTTCGAATCTAATTCTCGGAATCAACGATTTCTAAAGCTAATGGTGAAATAAAAACGCAAAAATTAACTTCATAGTATATCAACATGCAAATGCGACGAGATTAAGAAAATGAAGCTCAACAGAACAAGAATTACACTTGTTTCGATGACTAACAGGGGAAAAAACAGCTTCAATTTGCAAAACAGCAGAAACTGAATTATTGAAGACTGGATAAATGTAGTCTGATGAGTCAAGATTGTCTTTCCTAGAATGGTGACCTTATCAGAAAAACTATCTTTAAGGAGGAATGGGCCCTTCTGATGAATAGTGTCAATTGTGCAGGCAAATAGAGACAATATTATAATATGAGGTTTCTTCAATACATCTAGTCTCTAGAGGAACTCCTTCAAAATAATACACACTCGAGTGCAATTACTGAATGTGTTAAAAATAAATATGAGCAATTGTAAATTTTAATTTTCTCAAATATACTTGAAATGTTTTAACCCGGGAGAAGGTGCCCACTCAATACTAACGTTAGTGTTCGCGCGGGGTGACTGAATCATATCAATCCTTATTTTTTTATAATTATTTCTATTGTACACGATAAAAATCGTAATTTTAGTGAATAATTTAACTAAGATGAAGTATACGTATCTATTTCTAAGGTCTTTTTAAGTTTTTTTTTGATAATTCGAGTAAAAATATCAATCAAACTGAACCAAGAAGTTTCAGATGTGCGTGGCTTTAATAAAGAACACAAATCACAGACACCTTCCCCTAACATTACAGGAATGTTATTTGCAGGCAACAATAGCATATTTTGTATAAGTTATTGTAGTTTTATTGTCCTTTGATGATCGACAAATAGCATGTTGAACTTTTCTTTCCTTGTGTCTTTTTGACAGGGTGAAGTGCGTCTTGTGGTACACGTATGGCTTTATATTTTTCTTGGTGGAATTCTTTAAGTAGCATTTGAAAATTTTCCTTTCAACTCAAACGTTTCATGTTTATTGTTCTCAAATTTACTTTTACTATCATGATAAATATTCATTATTTCATGAGGTTCTTTGGATTCATCAATTTCAACTTTCTTCAACAGAGATTACAGATGCACATTTTTTTTAATATTCTGCTCATCTACATTTATATACCATAATAAGAAGTCTTGAAACACAGGTATCAAAACCACTAAGCTGTTCCCAGTGGAACAACGTAGCATGTTCACAGATTATATTTAGTAACAAAAGTGATAGCGTGGGGAACTCAGTCAAAACAAGTACCTTAAGATTGTAAAAAACATTTGCCACTTCCGAAAAAAAGGGGGATATATACAAGTGCATTTCAGCTCCCATGAAGTTTCTCACATAGGAGGATACTGACAGGATCATAAGTAGCTTATAGGTTACCCAGAATTAGCAATTTCGTGAGACTTGGGTGACTCGTGCCCCGCGCGACCTCTCTCGGGTAAAATAAAAAGTCAGTTTTGCAAAAAAAAATGTACCACATTGCATTAAAATTTTACTATATATAAATAGTATAGAAATATATCGAACTTGAAAAGGAACAGATGATACACAAACTTCTGAGCTATTGTTACCTTCCGTTAAACATAATTTTAAATGTATGTAGGGAACTTCATTCCTTCTATTATTTTATATAGATCACTTATGTTGTTCAGAAAGTAGTATATATATATTGCTACTATAGTGATTGAAACAGAACAGCTTCCTTATCGATCGATAGCAGCTCGTAGATCAGTCCTGACAAAGCCAAATTCTTCAGCAAGATTGATGATATCGGATGTTCGACAATGTTCATGTCCAACCTTCAGAATGTCATTTATTCGTCAATTTGGTCTTGTTTGCTTTTACTTAAACATTACCTTATCTTTCTTGATGTTTTCGGTATTGACACTTTTGATCATTGTCAAGACTTTCTCATGTTTAGTATGTATAACTTTATTTTTATTTCTTTACCTATTGTGAAAAGTTTCGAACACATTTTTGCTTAAACTAATTCTTTCAGATTAAATGATTTAGTTTTTGATGTGGTTGTTTCAGTCATGCGTCGATATACTTTCTCAGTCAGTTGAAATTCAACTCTTTTACATAAATATTTTTGCTTAAATTCCATTTTTTATGAAAAAGCGATATTAATTCTTTTTTCAGTTATATCAAAAAATTGAATAATTTTGAATTAACAAAATGTTTGTTTTAAATCTATTGAGATACCTTATACAGATACTTACGTGTAATCGCAACCTATTGGCGACATTAAATGAAACGAAGCACATGTATGCCAATTCAGCACGTTCGAGACATAGGAAATCAGGATGGTAATTTGGTGAGTTTTAAGTAGAGTTGGCGAATGTGTGTGTGTTACGACAATACGCACAGATGTACCCTTTTCCATTATGTTATTATTATAATGCTATCTTGTAGCGCTTTAAATATTATCTCTTTTCATTGATTTCTGTCCTTATATCCGATCAGGTTAAAGATTACAAAAGTTCGTCTGATAAACGTTTTCAAATAAATGTCATTTCGTTTATTAATTTTCCAGTAATGCATGTTATTAATAATTAATCTGACTCAAATATATCGTTGTGGGTTAATCACCAATGTTGTCTCGTTCACTGCTCAAGGCGTGTTACTAAACGTGTTTTCTATTTATGCTTATATTTAGGATAAGGTGTCTTAATTAGAAATATGAAATTCGATAGATTTTTATATCAGGGCTCTTAAATTCAGTATTAAGTTTCCCTATTCCTTACATGGGATACTTTAGGTATGCTCTTATTAGGATTGTCAGAGATACTTGATTAACAACTGGATTAATTAATTTCAGTCAATGTCTTTTACTACTGCACTTTATTGCTGTAATAAATTATCAAAAAGACTCATGGATTTCCGTGGAACATGGCACTTCTATGCAGACAAAATACTATTTCATATGGTATTATTAAATAAAGTTTATCCAATATATATTTTTAATATAAGAAGCTTTCTACCAAGGTTTAATTTATAGAAAATATTTTATCAATTTGGGTTTCAAATTAAATCAATTTCAAGAGTTGTTAGTTTTTTTAGCTATTTTGTGAGCAAAGATAATTAATATTATAGCCGATACTGACCGAATATATATATATGTAAAATGTTTAATATCAACAAATTTAATTTATATACATTGTACAATCTTCATTTGTTTCGTATTTTAAAATCATATTTTTTGAAAAAAATATTCAAAAATAGTATTTTGCTTTGTTAAAAATAAAGTGAAATAATGTAAGAATATACGATTAGAAATGATTTTTTTTTTTAAATGAAACATGATTATCTTTCCCCCAATCAGGGTTAGAAAATGCTTCATATTAGATTGAAGAATAATTAAAGAAATAAAATGAATATGATGAAGGTATAACCTAGCATATTAAATATGAAGTTAAATTGAATTAAGGAAAAATAGTTTTTACCTCATAAAAATAGCAGCTCTGAAATATCTTAAAATTCTGAATACAATGTACCTATTTGCAAACACTCTTAGCATATTTATTTCCCATGAGCACATATAAAATAAATTGATACGTAGGTACCAAAAAAATTAAATATGTTTCAGAAATTACCTTATGTTTATTAAATGTTTGGTTCTTTAAATGCTTTACACATCATTAACATAAACATTTAAATTATATTTTACGTCTTCGTGACCGATCACTAAAACATAATACAATTGTTTAGGTAGAGAAACACTATACAATTTTTGGATTATTTTAAACTATTATCCATCAGAATTTATTCTTAATGATTTATATATAACTGCATTAAAATAGTTATAGTGTAGGAAATTTATAGGGAATATTACATATATATATTTATACATATTTATCAGCTATAATAAATTAATTTAATTTGATATTTTTCCCCTTTATATGCAAAAAAACGAATTGCTTGAAATTTTTTTAAGTACTAAAATGATTCAATTGTTCAATGGCCCAATATAAAATAATAATAGAGTAATAATAATTATAATTATTGCTAATGTTATTTTATTATTTATCTCTGAAAAGTATTCAATTTCGCAGTCAAAATGTCCACCTTACACTAAGGGTAAGAAACATATTTTTTATAGTATACTTAAATATAGAATAGACCAACTAAATGTCGTCCATTGTGAAAGTTATTACTTTTTCTTTTTCATCAGTAATAGGGCGGCACGCGATTATACATGTCCATGAGAAAGTTGTCTGCAAGTTTTGATTGGCTGTGGAGCTGTCTTCTTGAAGTCATTATATTGATAAAGAGACATCTTTATAGCTTGATAGCTTTTCTTAGGGCGTCATTCTTTAAGAGGATAATTATAAAATAGTTTTATGTGGTGTTTTCCAATAAATCCCAAGATTTTAAAAATTAGTTTCATCTTGTTTTATATTTTGTCTAGTAAATTGTCTAAATACATGTTTTGGAAATTTGAGAGTTTTTAAGGAAAGAAACTTCACCAAATTTTTAACAATTCCCTTATTAAAATAACTATTATAATGCAAAAACTAAACATAAATATTAATGGTTGTTTTACCAATCATTTTTTAAACGTATTCCTTCTTAACTTTAGAGTATTGCTTCTCAAACGTCCAATATTCGTGACCAAATTTTTCTATCGCAATTTTCATCACCTCCCCCCCCACCCCTATAAAGACAATGTATTGAAAGCAATAATAATATATTTTTTCCCTAAAGCTACAAAACGACCTTATTTATAAGCCTTACAAATTATCAATATAAATTTTAAATTTTGTAGACATTACATTTTAAATTATAAATAGTACTTTTTATAAGTTAGACTGTTTAGTAACAGAATAAGTACTATGTTACTTTTCATAGTTCATAATGTATTTTGCTTTGTTTCCTTTCAGTGAATAAATAATTTTTAAAATAATTTTTTATTTTGAATATTGTGATAAGCTCATGACCACCGCTTGGGGTTATCACATCCCCTAGGAAAATGCTTCTAAAACTTTTAATATTTGCAACCCAATATTCAATCATAATTTTCATCACACCCAGTCTATACATAAACACAATATATTTAATTCCATACTACACTTTAACGCCAAAGCTACAATGCTACTTTAAGCATTTAAGCACCATCGGAGAATATAAACATCTCGCTTATCCAAAGCGTTAAGTGCCTCAGACATATATATAGTACGTCTTTCCGAAGTACGATCTTTTCTGCGCTATCCATAAAATTATTCCGAAGGCTTTGAAATGCCACAAAAGTAACATGAGAGTGTTTGCGAAGGATTTACTTATTTCAGAGGATTTGCTTATTTAATCCTCCCCCTCCCCCAATAATCACATATGCGTGCCAAAACGGAAAACGCTGGCATTTGGTAGCGAATCGCGTAACTAGTAATCGGCAGTAAAGGTATTAATTATAAACCGCACAAATTATCAAAGTAAGTGTTAGTTTTTGCATATATTTTTTTATGCAAGACCATGGAGTCACTGGTAATTATTAAACTTGTTTTTAACAGTATTGTTAAATTTATAGTTAAATTAAATGCATGATATATTAAAAACTGTATTACATCAGCGTAAATGTTTTTATTTTTAAATTTCATTTATTTTGTCAGAATGTATTTCGTTGTTTATTTTTAATGAATTAATAATTTTTAAAATAATCTTATGTTTTTAATTTTTAATATGTTCATGCCCCTCCTACGGCTATAAAACCCCCTAAGGGTGCGCCTTACAGTTTGAGAAGCGCTGCCCTAGGGGGTACTCGCCTCACAGTTTGAGAAACGCTGCATTATGTATATAGGGAAAATGCTGCATGAAGTGACCCCCCTTAAGTTATATTAAGCTTTTTATTAATATTATTAATCAATACATTGACAGACACCGCAAAAACATTTCTCACTCATTATGAATAAAACAACAATCATGAAATATTTTAAGTAAGCTTACACACCCTGAAGTGCCAAAAAACTGGTACACCTGCCTAATATCGTGTAGGGCACCCACGAGCACGCAGAAGTGCCACAATATGACGTGACAGGGATTCAATTAATGTCTTAATTAGTGCTGGAGGTAATTGACACCATGAATCTTGCATGACTGTCCATAAATCAGTAGGAATAAGGAATGGTGGAGATATCCTCTGAACAGCAAGTTGCAAGCCATCCCAGATATATCCAATAATGTTCATGTATGGAGATCTAGATGGCCAGCGGAAGGGTCTAAATTTAGAACAGTGCTCCTGGAGCCAATCTGTAGCAATTCTGGACGTGTGGGATGTCGCATTGTCCTGCTGAAGTTCCCCAAGTCCGTCATAATGCACCAAGGACATGAATGAGAGGACAGGTGATAAGAAAGGATGCTTGCGTACCTGTCACCTGTCGGAGCCGTATCTAGACTTATTAGGGTTCCCATATCATGCCAACTGCACACGCCCCATACCATCACAGAACCTCCACCAGCTTGAACAGTCCCCTGTTGACTTGTAGTGTCCATGCATTCATGAGGTTGGCTCCAGACCCGTACACATTGATCAGCTCAATTCAATTTCCAGTCACTTACAGTCTAATGTCGGTGTTCTCGGGCTATTACGAGGCGTAAATCTTTGTGTCGTGCAATCAACAAGGGTACACAAGTGGGCCTTCGGCTCCTAAAGTCCATATCGATGTTATCTCGTTGAATGGTTCGCACGGTGACATTTGTTGGTGGCTCAGCATTAAAATCTGCGGCAATTTGCGGAAGGATTACATGTCTGTCACGCTTAATGATTCTCGTCAGTCGTCGTTGGTTCCGTTCTTGCATGCTCTTCTTCCAGCTGCAGAGATATCGTAGATTTCATTTTTTACCGGATTCCCGATATTCACGGTACATTCGTGAAATGGTCGTACGTGAAAGTCCAAATTTCATCACTACCTCGGAGAAGCTATGTCCCATCCCTTGTGCACCGATTATAACACCACGTTCAAACTCACTTAAATCTTGATAACCTGCCATTGTAGCAGCAGTAACTTATCTAACAACTGTGCCAGACATTCGTCGTCTTATGTAGGCTTTGCCAACCGCAGCGCCGTACTCTGATTGGTTCCATATCTCTTTATTTGCATTCGCATGACTGTACCAGTTTTTTTGGATCTTCAGTGTATTACGGATATGCTTCACATGTAAATATTTGTAGCGGTATGAGTTAATCATTTGATATTTTCCAAAACATATTGATTTATATTTCATTTTAAAATCCTCAAAATAACTAGGAAAAATTATTGCTTATGGAAAAAAAATGTTAAAATGTAATCCAAAACTCTATTTTGATTTCGTTATTTTTTGATAATTAAAAATAAGAGCCGTCATTCGGTTTTATAGAAAAAAAATTAAATAATGTTTGCAGTTATGGATAAAAATGTTACTTGTCAAGATTTAAGAAACTACTAGACGTACCGCTGATCAAGGATTTGTGTCAAACTGAGTTGAAGGATAACATACTATTTCCGCACTTTCATTCTATTATACTAAGCGATGACATGTGATGGCAAAGTAAGAGTAAGGCAAGATACAAAAACAAAATTTTAAATAAATCTTTTCTCAGAGTACCAAAATTATGAACCCATAAGGAAGAATCACACACATTAATGTTTCACGTATTTTCACTATAACATGCTCCCAACAATCTACTAACTCTTAAGCCGCATTCACACCAAGGCAGTCAGCGTCGAGCGCTAAGCGTCTAACCAATCAGAGGCTTTATCTCGGACGATATGAAGTCTGATTGGCTAGACGCTGACTGCCTTGGTGTGAATGCAGCTTTATTGTGTACCAAACGTCTTCATTTGTTTGAAAAAAATATCTTAGATATTTGATGTCTAATAATGATATACGGAAATTCATAAATAAAAGTTTGGATATCTTAGTTAAATGTAAAAAAAAAAAATGTTTAATTATTTGAAAATAAGCATTTTTAAATAGTTGAAAGAAAGAAATTTAGATGAAGTAAGTAGTACTTAATTCAATCACGTTGTTAATATAAAGAAAATAAATTTTAAGAAAATCTGATATATTTTATCAACTTGAAGAATATGTAGTCTCGGGAGACGTAAGTTGCTTAAAACAATTAAGATATTGAAAATGAAATAAAGTATGCCTTAATTATTTGTCTAATATAATTCCAAAACCCGCCGGCTGGGTGGCGTAGTTGGTTTGTAGCTGGCCTTGTACGCCCCCAAGTTTACGAGTTCGACAGCGTCCCTGTCGCATGATTATGAAGCGTGTTAAAGATCCATGGAGTGTCTGGCTTGGGTTCTCCCCAGCAAAACCTAATAAATTTCCATCACCATTTCACATCGCGAGAGCTCAGGTGCCTCCATCTGGGAAGGAAACCGGGTGTCAAAAGTAAATGGCGGTGATTGGTTTCCACCTACGTTGTGCCGCACTGAACGTTATACCAGCTCATGGGGAAAGGAAGAGGCTTGTAAACGTCAAAACTAATCCGCACAGCACCTTTATAAAAATAATAATTCCAAAACTGTCCAGTTGGAGAAAGTTTAAGTTATTCCAATACGTACGTACCAAGTTATTTAAAATTTAGATATGCAATGATTTTTTTTTATATGTATCATTCTCAAAATTGAATCTTTTTTAAAGTTTTTAAAGTACTTCGCCGAAATAGTTCAATCCTCAGCTTCTGCAAAGAAATAACTTTTTTCTTACATCTTAAATTCAGATGAATGCTTCGTGTACTTTTAGACGGAACAAAAAGTTCAAAAATAAAAATAAAATCGTTTTCTTGAAAATCATTTGACGAAATTGTTTAAATGACGATTAAAATTGTCTAGTGCCAACTTTTCTTTTTTTTTTTTGAATTGTCAGTGAAGTCTTTGAAACTTCCACCGCTTGACAACTTGGTTTTTATATTTGTTTCTCTTGTCTGCGTCTGAAAACGAGTACTTGCGAAATGACAGTCATCCAGTAAAATTTGCTTAATTCCCATCTCATGTAAACATCATATATATATATATATATATATATATATATCTTAACTGCTTTATCTATCAAGACTGAATTTCTTTGTTTTTGATGCTGTTTTTAGATCATTATAGTTAATAAACGTTAACTTTTTTGAAAAAGTGACGTTCAGCTTCTTAAAATATATGTTGAGTTTATTTTTACTACTGCTACAAAAATGTTACTTTTAATTTATTTAACCCAATGTTTATCAAACTTTTAATATTTGTGACCTAATTTTCAGTTATTTTCATCGCACCCCCGCATACAACAACTACGTATTGAATTCAATAGCAATCTGCTTCGACTTTAAACTTACAATGCGACCTTAAGTATGAATATAGCACTATTTATTAAGAAAAGTATTATATTTTGTATATAATTTTTTATATGACAAGAGCCTGGATAATACGGGTAATTATTAAAATGTTTTTTTAAAAAAATTAGTATGGATAATTTAATTATCAAATACTTTTGCCCGTACGGATGCATTTATAAGTATCTTATATCAGTGTAAATATGTATTTTATTTTTCATTATATTAGAATATATTTTGTTTTGCTTCCTTTCAGTAAATTGATAATTATTTTGTTTTATTTTGAACATGCTCGCACCTCCACGTAGGGTTATCACACTCCCCTAGGAAAGCGCACCCCACAGTTTGAGAAATGCTGATTTAAACGAATTTTCTAAATTTTAATACCGTTCTAACCGTTTCAAATGTGGTTCAAATTGAATACTATCATTTCTTTTGATACTATAAATTTCTAAATCAAAGTACACAGTAATGGTGAAAATCTGAACCTTACTTCTGAATAAAGTAAAAAATTAGTCCCTTGAAGTAATACTGTTGGTTCGATGGCTTAGAGGGTGAAGTGGTTTCTCCTGCCTCCTTTTAAGCCTAAGTGTTGCGGGTCTGGATCTCGCTGAGTCGATAGATTTATTTGGATACGAAAATTGTAGGTATTCATGTCGGATGATTATTTGGCGTACAATCAATTTGGCTCTGGTACTTTTGATAAAATTAAATCACGGCAATATTAGCATCTCATGAGAGGAATTCAATTGTCCAAATTTCATACCGAGGGCCGCCTCTCGATGGTACCACACTAAAAGGGTTCTCACATTTGGGGACTTGCCGTGTTTGCAAAGTCTTAGTTGCCTGTATGCAGCCCAGGAGAGAAAAAATTATGCAACATTACAAATATTTCCTTCATATTGTGCGGAAATAGATATGTATTTCAAAGACAAAAATCGATCAATTTTAAAGATATGTATATAATTAAGAACACCTGAGCGAGGCTTTTAAAAACAGTTCGTAAATCCTTAATGTGTAGTTGTTATTTATTCCACCTGATCGACAGTATAACATTAGATAATAACCTATGAACTTCATTGCTACAAAGGGCAAGCTTTTTATGCCTATCGTTAGCCATAGCTTTGAGCACTCTACAGGTAACAATATTATTTGGCTCAGTCCCACCCTACGTTTAAAAGAGAACACCCTGGGGATGGTCAGGGCCCTTCCATTAACCTCACAAGAGGCTCGGTGTTTATTTAAGAGTGCTCCCATGCCGAAAAGCACTATACATTTACAAACGTCTATGCCTTCTCCGGGATTTGAACCCAAGCCCTACGGCACAGCAGCCAGAGTCACTAACGACTATACTGGATGGTTGACAATTTAATGTTTTCAAAGTGTAAACTACGATGAGGAGAATGTAGTTTTGGAAGGTTATATTTATGATTTTCAGTTTTTATCCAATGAAGTCAATTTCTATATGCTAAGAATATATGATTTTGCTTCAAAGAATAATACAAAAACGCTTGAAGAAAGAGTATCTAAATAAAATACTTGTTCAAAATTGTACAGTTTATTTCTCCAATGAGTCATATTACAATGCTTGTATATGATATTATAAGCAGATATTTCATTGAAATTTCTGCAAGACTAAAACCTATCCCCTATTTGTAATAAACAAATCATTATGAATATCCGTACACAATCAAAGTTAATTCTTTGGAATCTTAAGCTAACAAGGACATATTATTAATTGTTAACTAATTATTATTCCGTCTCTTGTATCTACCACATAAATTAACGCAATATTCTTTTATCAAAAATGATTTCTATATCCATTTATCTTTGATTAAATTTCTTCACATTCAAACAATGTCGCCCAAATGGTATAGTGGTTAGTGACGTTAATTGCTATTCTAAGGACTCGTGTTCGAATCTCGGAGAAGACTTGGATGTTGGTAAATACATAGCCTGAGTAAAGTACAGGTAATTTAAATATTCGTCGAGTCAAAAAGATTCTCCAGAAGTTAATGGTAAGGGATGAGAGGCGTAGGAAGACCTCCGGGGTGATTACCCTCAAAATTAGGATAAAATAGGGACAAAATGTGTACTGTCAACTGCATTGTGTGTTGAAGGCAGGAGCCAGAACGACAGACTATAAAACTCATTGCCACACGTGGGCCTTGATATGACATTGTCAATTGGGTGACACTAAAAATAACACTGTTCCAAAAATTCAAAAGAAATTACTTGTAAAATATACTAAATCCACGCCTATACAAACACACATCACTGTCTCTTGAAATTAGCTGAATCGGAAGCCATACCCAACGGTCAGTGCGTAATAGTAAAACTTAATGTGCACTTTATTATAGTAATATAATTTAAATACCACGCATTTAACTATTTTTTCCTTTGATATCCTGAATTAAAAAAAATTAATTTGATTTAATAAATAACAGGTTATATATAACTGATTATCCATCGCTAACTGATTTGATCCTTTATGTGATAATTTACTACGCATAGCATTCTTGCGGAATGGATACCAATTATAAACTATACAGATAGTAAATACGAGATTTAATTTACAATTCATCAACTCAATATATGTTTTTAAACTCGTGCATTTAAGGATTATTTGCTGAGAGCTTCTATTAAATCATACAAAACATACTTTTGTTCCATGAAATTTAAAAAAGTTTGAATACCCATATGGTGAAACATTAAAACCATATTTAGAAATTCTAAATAAATACAAAACTTTTACTCTTTTATTTAGCGTAATGTTTTGAAGTAAATATTACTTTTGTTTTATTTCTGCATGACCTTTTGATTCCACCCTTGATATCATGTTGTTTAGTAGTAAAATAGTCGTATAAAGGGCGATAACAGATCTTTTAACCCGGTCTAAATACACGCAGAATTGCATTTTCTGATTAATTAACTCTCCGAATACGGAAGCAAGTTCAGATCTGAAAAACCTTATAAGAACGAACTATAGTAAAATTAATCCTCGACTGCTCCACAATTCCATGCTCTAAATAATCTGGAACACATTTCCAGATTCTCTCCAGGAAATGCACAGTTCCTTTTTATGAGTCATAAAACTAAGATAAATGAAAATATATTTTATACAACGAACTTTAACGGCTTGAAGTGAAATACAACAGTTCAGCGGAACCTTTCAGTTCAATGCTCTCTAGAGGTCTACGTTATTTATAATAAACAAATATTGTTTACTTTTATAATTACTTGAAAACTATGTATGTGTCGAAATATTAACGGCTTTTGGAACTTTAATGCATTACTTAAATATTCTTTTAAAAAGATATACAAATTGCTTATAATATTTTTGATGTTAAATCTGCATTTTAAGTCATTTTTTTCTAATGCATTTATTTCTGGTTCTTATTTTGAGCAGAATAATGTTGCAGCGGTAACCGAGTGGTATAGGTATCGGAATGGGGCTTGCCTAGTCACGAGTCCGAGCCCAGTACCACTAAAGACCCGCCTGTGTAGGGCAGCGATGCACGTTAAATCTGTCGAGAGCTGAAACGTCCTCTCTTTGGTGTGGTGTGGTAGTTAGGAAAGAGGGGTGCCAGCTCAGGTGTCGTCCACGTCACTTGACCATGGTTCAAAATTACGTGGTCCGTCGCCAAAAGCCCTCGTGTAGCTGAAAAGTGCGACGTTAATATTCAATCAATCAATCATTGAGCAGAATAATTTCTTGAGTTCATGAGTTATTTTATTTATTCGAAATTTTATTTTTAATGCATTGTTAAGTACATTAAATGTATATTGTTTTAAACTAATACATTCTTAAAGTATTGATTTACTAAACATACGTTGATTGTATAAATACATATGAAAAAGGGAATTGGTAATAATTTAAAATATATGTGTACCATTATTAATAATTTTAATCAGTTTGGTGGCTGCGAGGTAGTGTGATCACCTAGTAAGACCCAGATTGCGGTCTCGATCCTGACTGGATTCGATAAATTTTCTGGATGACAAAATCATAAGCATGCATGTCATACGATTATGTAAAATGTAAAAGATATCTTTAGTATCAATTTGGCTGTGGTATTCCTGGCAAAATAAAATCATGGCAATATTTTTGCATCCGACGTGAGTTTGAATTGAATAAAATTGAAACGTCACAATTTGGTAGCGGGAGCCGCCCTAATGAAATGATTTACACCCTCGGAGACTTTCCGTGTCTGCAAATGGCTTAGTTCCCAAAATGTGGCCCATTTAAAACAAGCCAAATTGTACAATGTCAAATTATAATTGTAGAAGCTATCTTCTTCAACATTTACGATGGCTTGTCAAGTATTTAAAAATTATCATTACAATTGACAATCACATGGACACGTTTGATTTAGTTCTGTTCGAGCTAACCAACATGTAATTCTCTGGCGATGAACCAGTGAATATTTTCGGATTGCACTTAAGCTATTTAAGATGTTATTTAAAAAAAAAGCTCTACACTACACGAAGATTGATTATGACTCCCAAATCCATTAAACAAGCACTATTTCACTTATTCCATAACACAGATGGTAAGTCAACATTAGGATTCAAACCCGTAGCTTTCACTTTCACACAGCCGGCCACAAATTCTGCTACTGTGGCTTATAAATTATTCATACCACCCTCAAAATATTATTATTTTCTGAACTGCCGCATCAAACCACGTAAAATGAATGCGGTACCCTATTGTCCATGGCCACAAACTCATGGCTAATGTTGTTCCTTTCTGGTCATGAATTCGAATCCTGATGCTACGGAATACTAGACGTTGTAGAGATGTCAATGCGTAGTTGCAATATTTTTAGTTCATAGTGTCTTCATTGACAGTGTGTGTCAGGTATAAACCTCATCGATAGGTTTTAAAATTGTGAGGTCTGCCGACAATGATATTTGTGTTTCTTCGAAGTGTGTGACATTAATATACCATTAATTAATTAAGACATATACAAACTTCCAGGCTCAGGGACTGCTAAAATGCAGAAATTTTCAGCATTCCAGACGGCAAGATTTGGAGCAATTATGTAATGAGTCTTTTGAAAATTGCAAATCCTTGAATATTTTATCATTATTTCACTCAAATGGCCTATTTATTTTATAATTACTCTTCGAACACTGTGAAAATTTATAAGATTTCACACTTCGAGTATATACAAATTTTAAAAGGAATAAAATTTAATAAAGTTAGATTTAAATAAATCTATACTATTAAAATCCGTAGGTAAATAAACGTATCTGTCTATGTGTGTCTATCTTCTCACGAACCGCACGGTACAGAGTCTCGCTGAAGGACCAAAACATTGGGATTGATCTGATGAAGCCGTTTTGACTATTCATATTTCGATATTGCAATTAGTTGAAAATATATTAATTAAAAATTAAAAACATTCAACTCAATATTCACCTGCATTGCTGTAACAACGTTATTGTTATAAAAGTGACGTAAGTTGGCGTCGAAATATCGATTTTCAGCCAAACTCGCCAAACCAAGTCTTCATTGTTACAACAATGCAGACGAATTGTGCTTTTTATCGTTTTCAATTAATATCTTTTCAAATAAATGTAATTTAAGAAATTAAATGGTCAAAATGGATTCCTCGGATCATTTCCCATCTTTTGGTATCTTCGGCGCGTTTTTGCGTTTAACGTTTCCTGCGAAGATAGCCTTACATAAATAGATACGTTTGCTTATGTATGAATTTAAGAACACACATACAAAAATAAACAATAGTTTTAATAGCTAACTGTAAGAACTTTTTGATTCATTATTTAACAAAAATAGATATAAATTTAAAAAAAAAAAATTTAAATTAAAGCTGTATTGTTTTTTTATTATTCATTCCAAAATTAATTATTTAATAATAAATTCGTAGATTGTCTGTCTGTTTTCTAGTGAATAAAACTGGATTAGCTTTATAAATTAGTAATCGAAAATAGAAATTTGAAAAAAAGAAAAAGATTTTATCCTGGGGAAAAAAGTTTTATACTTGAAAAAGCACGTGCACAACGCCGGGCTGAACAAAGGGAAAAGAAGAAGAAGAAAAAAATTGCAAAAGCAAACTTTAACAAATAAAAGTCTGTGTTACAAAGAAAGTGGAAGAAATTTTCGAAAAGGGAATTTAAATGACAAAAATATAGATATCACTCACATCGCGCATGACACACAGACGTCCAGAGAGAAAGGAAAATTTCTACGGGGATAAAGTTACTCCCACGAAAAAAAGTCCGTGAAAGCCGAGCTAAATTGAGAGTAAAGAGAATGGTGCGATGGGGTAAAGAGGTGGAAGAAATTTCGAAAAAGAGAATTTTAATGACATTAATACAGAAATCACACAGACACCAGCAAGTGAGGGGGAGTGACATCAGCATTGAGGGGGAAAGGGAACATTTCCAAGGCGAAAAGCCCGTGAAGAAGCCGTGCATCGCCGGGCAATGCAGCTAGTAAATTTAATCTAATTAGTCTTCCAAAACAAACTAAATATTTAAAAGTTATGCAAATTGTTAAGAATATTCGGTATATACGCATTATCACAACTTACTAGCGACATTACATAAAACGAAGCATATGATTGCCAATTCAGCGCATTGCGATTCAAAACTCGGGTTGCCAACTTGGCGAGTTATTTTGAACGTTGGCGAGACTGTTGCGATATTACGTAAGTACCGAATATATTCTAACAGAGGCGTTCAACAGCTTCAGGATCACTTGTACCCAGCTTTAGATATGATTTTGTAATAACATTACAATTTTGAAATCATTTTTAAGTCATAATTAACTGCTTACGATAAAAACCCCTTTAGTTTCGCATTTTACCATGTTGAAGATATATAAAAGCAAAGTAATATGATTTCTTGACATTTATTTGAATTAATTCATTACCAAAACAATCATTAAAATAATCTAACATAGACCACTTTCTTTATTAAATCCAACAAAAAAATCTACCCCATCTTTCTTGCTCATATAGGTATTAAAATATTTTACAACAATCTTGTCTAATAGTAATTATTTTTTCAACATGCATCTATAGAAAGCAATTGATATAATCATATTGAATGCTTCATAATTCATCCCCATTTTGAGAGGCTAAGGAGATGCTAGCTTTAAGCATGTTATCAAGGCATTATATTCGACGAACTGATTGATATTAGATATTACATGAGATTTACACAGCGCCTCTAATGCTCTAATTTCAATATTGTATTGCACACTCATTATTAATATAGGGTAAAATTCATCATTATCCGTTATCAGCAGCATGCATAGTGATCTTAAATTTCAGCATTGTTCTGTGATTAATACGATGAATCCAACCATTAAAAATGTTTGGAGAAATATTTCACTTATATTGAACGACGCATTTTTAAAAATTTATTATGGTTTCATATAGATAAGAATTCTTAATCCTAAAAAATAAAAGAAAATATATATGTGTGTAAGTAAGTTGGATTTTAATTGAAACTTCAATACAGTATTCATTAAACAATGTATAGTTTTGAAAATCAGTGGAAAATAGTACATTATATCCTCTTTTTTGTAGGCTTTCTAGTACCACTTTATGCAAGGAATTTTACGAGAAGGTTTTTTTTTACCATGTTTTTTCTGAGATTTGTCATTTGTATGCTGTATTATTCCTTATCCCTTCTTAAAAACCATTTGCTTTTAATTTTACATTGATATTGTGTGTCAAAACGTAGAGCATGTAAATCTTTTTTTAAAATGTTAAAAATTCGCCTGTATACAAATTCTCCAGAAAGACTCCATATTTTTGGAGAAACTATGCATACAGATGTGAATTTAAAAACGAAATAGTTATTCTAAGGTTTTGTACAGTGACAGATTTTATTACTAGGCAATCGTCAAATGATAAATTCTAAAATATGATGTACATACACTATTCCTGAAAAGAATGAATTGCAGGAAGTGTTTTATAATTCATGGATTCCATCAATTAGAGTTTTTACTGTCAATTCTATTGCCGAGTGGTTGAGGTATCGGATCGTGGCTTGCCTTGTCACGAGTTCGAGCCCAGTACCACTAAGACCCGCTCGTGTAGGGCAGCGATGCACGTTAAATCTGTCGAGAGCTGAAATGTCCTCCCGTTGGTGTGGTAGTTAGGAGAGGGGGTGCCAGCTCAGGTGTCGTCCACGTCACTTGACCATGGTTCAAAATTACGTGGTCCGTCGCCAAAAGTCCTCGTGTAGCTGAACAGTGCGACGTTACTATTCAATCAATCAATTGAAATTTTGCTAACCAAATCTAAGTTAATGTATTTAATTAAAATAAATTGCTTAAGAGAAAATATAAACATATAAATAATGATTTTTTTCTGTAAAATTTATTTTTTTCCACAATATTTAAAAAACTTTTTAGTGCCATATAACGATTCTTTAGTGAATTGTATATCTCTAAAATATAGCTAAAAATCTGAAAGTTTAAATTTGGAGAAAAAGTGTAATTTTATTTATGAAATATAGATTTTTTCGATATTTCTCTATTTGGATTGCAAAATTCCATTAGTAAGCAGGTCATTTAGTATTTGATATATTGATAATGATGATATTTTGCAAATAAATTTGTCAAGGTATTCATTCCTTTAGTTCTCAATTATTAATTTGAAGAATAATGAATATTAATGTAAATAAATCTTGTAATACCTGGTCTCTAACTCGTGATTTAAAATGAAATTACAAGGATTTCAGTAATGCGTTTTGATTTCAAAAGGCACTTCACATTTTTTAACATTTACCAAAATCCCATTTTAGTTTAAATAACAATCTATGATTTATTACATGTTTATCAGAACTTTACAATAGAATAAATTATTTGTACTCCATAAAATATCTGATATATCTGATACAGCGATATTATTATGAAGTTAAATTATGTTAGATAAAAAATAACATAGTAGAATGTGGAAAAAAGTTTATTTGAAAAAAATTAAATTTCAAAGTTTATTTTATAAATAATGTAATTCAATTCTTTAGATTAATATATATATATATAAAGATTTATGACTTTATGTTTTTGTTTTATTAAGTCAATGATAGTTTTAAAATTATGTATGAGTCTTTTAATATTCACTTGAAATATAGGATGTAATTCATTTAATGTTCTACTTTTGATTTATTCCCTAAGCCAAGCATTCTTTTTCAGTAAATAATGTTATTTGGACTAGACAAATGGAACTATTTTGTTATTTTTTCATCCGGTCTGGATAGACAAATTATACTTTTTTTCTTGCTTCTGATACACTTGTGACAGTTAAATGTAGGTAAAACCCATTTAGAATGGTTGCCGATTTTTCATCTTTATATCCCCTTGGGATAGGCATTAGCAAAACATTTATTTCAGATCTTATGTTCTTTGATAGTTCTTCAATACAGGAAGAAACTATTATATTTCTTTGACAGAATATGAAACTTTTTCTTTGTATTTTCCTTTCTTTTATGTGTATAGATACAAGAATTTTTATCGATAAGAAGCAATAGATTACTTGGATAGGTTTCAAAATCTTTAAAGGTATTGTTTGTTTCTCAGGAACGCTTTAAACTCATAAGTTTTTTTTATTGTTTATGAAAGGACTAGGAAGTATTTATGTGGTATTCGTTTGGTAAAAAGTAATTGATGACTATTTATAATTTATAATGTTTTTTATATAAATGGAAGAAGCTCATAAAAAGACGTACCATTGTGGATAGAATTGAAATGCTTCCAAAATTTTATCTCAATAACAATCATTATCCACCATAAAACTTCTTAATTTGAACGAATACATTAAATACACTTAACATATATTTTTTTTAAATGCCAACGTTATTTATAGATAATCTTTAAAATCCCATCCACATACTAGTAATTGTTTTCATGCGATTACATCTCTAAAAGAACAAACGTTAATATGAAAACAGCAAAATATATTTGTGCATCTATTGTTGATTACAGGGATTAAATAAACATTACACTTTTCTCTTTTCTTACTTAATGTATTTAAAAATTACAGATAGCATCGTTGGTCTTAATATTCAGTCGCCAAGAAATTAGTACAAGTAAAAACTGCTTCTATTTAATATGAACTTTCTTTATTACATTTTTTAATAAAGATTGTGGTTCATTTTACGTATCACAAAAAAGGCTAGAATTCAGAACGCTGCGATGATGCTGTCATTAAGATTATCTGGATAATTTTAGTGACAATCATCATTATATCTTACATGTATATTTCAAAAATTCTTTGACTATTAATTCTTCTTCAGGTAATTTAACAAGCCAAAAAAATATTTTGACACTTATAAGACTTATCTTTTATAATTTTTAAAAATTTGTTTCTCTAAAATACTCTGTCAACGGGTTTACCAATATCTTATTAACTGTTTTTTAAGCGTCAGTCACTTTTATATATGCTCTGTGATTTTTCTTATACATAAAGCAACAGTAAGCAGTTTTTATCTTTCTGTTGACACCTAAAATGGAACAGTTAACAAAATAAAATAATTCCAAGGGGAATTTTCACACAGGAAGTCATGTAATATTTTGGGGTGATTGTCTATCCTTAACTTCTAAAGCAGCAAAAATGGAAAGTATACATGTACATCTGTATAAATTTTTCTCAGAAAAAAAAGTCATTGTCGAAGATTAGAACCCGCGATCTATGGATTCGTAAGCACGTGGCATACCACTAGACAAAAGAGATCTCTCTTGTTCGGAGGCTCTTACTGGCTTATTTAGATACCACCACAGCACTTCCCCACCAGTGAGTCGGTGGGTAGGCGAACGAACGAGATATTTGTGCTTATGGTGAGCATGTGAGTTGTTACTGTTGCGTCAATTAAGTCTGACGACTTTTTGCTGCATCAAGTGAGTCTGACGACTTGTTTTGCTGCGTCAAATGAGTATGACGACTTTGATGAGTCAAGTGAGCCTGATGAATTTAGCTTGATGCGTCAAATGTATCTGACGACGTTTGATTGCTCCTTTTGAGGGTAGATGGGGCCACGACAGATCAGAAGGTTTTTGCGTTTTTTTCCTTTCAGCCAGGGTCACCAATTTAGGAAATTAGAAAGCGCGTAAATACCACTAGACAAAAGTAATCACTCCTGTCCGGAGGTTTTATTGAGCTTATTTAGATACAGCCATAATCTTCTCTAATGGAATGAGATCTACAAGGTTATATGCATAAAGTTAAATAATATTTAATATTTTTCATGCCATTTTTCTAAATTATTTTACTTTTATATATCTATTATCTCTCTTTGGATAAAAGTAAATTTTAAAGACTAGTAAACTCCTCTCACCAATGTTATTTACTTTAGAATTCTTCATTGATTTTACTGCATCCTATTATATACAACTAAGTTTCGGCTTATAGCTTATTATCTTCATATTATTAAGTAAAGTTAATTGTTATTTTCTCATCACTTAAATGAAGTATTTAAAGCAATTCTTATAACTTAAAAAATGTAATAAATGAGAATATTTTTCATATTTTAGATTTCGAAGACAATTTTGAACATTAAACAAATATTTTTTTACACTTCTCCCTTTACTTAAAAATACCCATGCAATATCATTACACATGTGTGTGCCATCTGATTACTAAACCTCGAAGGGATTTAATGATAAACTATTACACAAAGCATAATTTTCATTTGAAGCATTTTTAAAAATATTTTTTTTATTTTATTTCACTAAATGTTTTTTTAGAGAAATGCTATAATCCAGGATTATATTAATCATTGATTTAATACTTTTCATAAGATGCATATCCATTCATTTTCAATATATTAAAATTTTAGTGTTGACTTTTTTAAGCTAGAACAAATATTTAAATTTACAATAATATAATAAGAAAAATTACCAATATTAAGCTTCCCAAATTAAAAACTAAAATCCCTTATTTCACAAATTATTATTATTTTTTCAAAAATATTTAGCTTTAAATGATTGTATATGTAATTACAAGACATTTTAAAATACATGAGTTACATACTTTGTAATTCCCCGCGATGTGCTTATAACCCCTTAACATAAAAACCTGAGCATATTCATGTATTTTGATAATATCCATATTCAGAATAAAATATTCTACAATCATCATAAAGAATAGGAATTTTTTGAAAAATCTTTTGTAAAGTAAATGTAACGTCAAAGTGTTCACTACTTAAAACATACAGAATGGTTACCCAATCCATGTAATTGATTATTAACTTTAAAACATATTTGATGCCAGTACGCAAATCAGGATATATGCTGTGATACAGTTTTAATCATCTAAACAAAGCGTTTCTTAAGAGGAAGAAACTATTTGAAAAATGGTTCCATGCTTCCTTCATTGACGTGACATGTATGTTTATATGTTTCATTTCACGTTTTTCAAATAAATGCATTCCCATCAATAGAGACAGTTGTTAGTACTTGAGTTGATGACAAATTAAAATCACAGATGTTTCTCATCTTTAGTAACTAGTATAAAATTTGTATAAATTCTATGCATTGTGCAGGTGAATGAATCCTTAGAGTTTTCCTAAAGGAGATATATCATAATGAGTTATGTATATCATTTTGATACATCATTAGGATATATTATGTAGCAAAATTATTTTGACTTGTGAGTAATACATAATGATAGTTATATATGTGTAACTCATTATGATACGTCATTTAACAAAATTTATTTCAACTTTTAAGCGAAGTTACATATATTTATTTCTTGCTTCTGTTTAAGCCCCCTTTTAAATATTCCGCTTGAGTTTTTCATTTTGAAGAGAAGGGAACTTTAATTTCTATTGGTCCCCTTGCCTTGAACATCCCTTGTCTGATGTTCCTGCCGCCCCCTTCATTAAGACAAATTAGAATGAAACTTTTTTTTAAAAAAAATTTCGTTGTACTGTCAATAATATTTTAAAATTGGTATTTTTACAATGCATTTTTAATAGTTAGTGTACGTTTAAAAAGGTATTTAATAATATCGAATGCATAATGTCCAAAAAATATTATTTTTTTGAAATTTTGAAAATTCAGTTCGAAAAATCTTTAAATAATATGAGGGAAACTCCCCTAAATTTTTTTCCGGCTTAAATTTGCAAGTTTTTAATTAAATATTTAAGAAATTGTACTTTAATTAATTAATTAATTAAACTAGCAAATTTTCAATTACTATACAAACTTAGTAATAAAAAACTTAAAGATAATGTTCAAACTGAGTATCCTCTAGCATTAAAATTGCAGAAACGTTAATGAAAAAGTTTTTTACATCAAACTAAATATTTGATACAATTTAAACAAATGTTTAAATCTAGATTAATTATCTATAAATATAAAAAAAGGTCAAAATAATTTTGCAATTTAAAAAAATTTTTCTTGCATATATTTTTGCTTATAAAAAGGGAAAACCCTCAAAATCACGTAAATCCCGCATTGAATAAAAAGTCTTTGTAATTTCTTATTTTTTTTCAAAGTATTTCAGACTCGTTTGACTTTACTTCCTGCAGTGATGTAGCATTAAAACCGACGGAAGGCGGTTTTTGTGGGAAAGTTCCAAAAAAATTTTAAAAAAAATTTTTTTTTTTGGAATTCAAAAAGAAATAAGCATTTTTACATCTTTGGTGAACCATTTTTGTGTAAAATTTGGGAATGAAAAAAAAACAAAAAGAATTTTTTTAAGTCCGGGAAATCGAAGTTTGAATCAAGTCATCCAAATGGATTATTGTTCAATCGAGTGGAAATTGTTTCTGAAATTATTTATTTTTTACTTTAGAATATATTTTTCTTTCTTTTTTTCTTTCTTTTTTTTTTTTTTTAAATATTTTTCCCAGGCGGGACTTTCGTCGTTTGTTTGTAAAAATTTTTCCCGACGATATTTTTTTTTTGAACGCATTAAAATAAAATGCCATTTGTCTAAAAATAAGTTTGAAAGAGTTAATCATACAAATGTTCTGAATTGCATTCATAGTTTAATCGTATTTATTTTTCTGTTTTTATTGTAAATAGTTTAATATATCATTTTTGCTAGAAGAAAAATATAAAATAAGTACCTGATTAACTGAAAAAGATATAAATAAAAAGAATATTTTTATTTAAAAGATTGCAAAAAATGAAGAAAATACGAATTTCACAGCAATATTTATCCGAATCTGAGCCGCACTTCTTTTTCAGTATAAATGCTACTGAATTTCAGGTGCGGCTTAGAATCGAAGTTCGATAGATGGGAAAATTGAACGTTACTGATCAGTTAGAGAATTTACAGGGGCTCATGTATGTAATTAAAATTTTGAATACATGTAAAATAAATTAATTATTTACTTCTTATTAATTCTCATTTTAATTATTTTTAATTTCGTAAGCATCGGAAATCGATAAACCATTTTAAACTCTTTTTTTTTTTTTTTTTTTGACAAAAATTTGAGAATTTGATGTGTGGCTTAGATTTGAATAAATACGATATTTGATATGAGATATAATGTATTATTTTTTGCGTAATATTTACATTAATTATTTTAGCAAATAAATGATACATAATATTATTAAACGTAACCTCAGAAATAAATCTTTGAATATTTAATATTAAAGCTTATTAAAAATTTGCTGATTAAATTTCCTTACTAAGAATTAACGAGATTTTTAGGGTTAATTTTGATGGTAAAATTAAATTAATTGAGCATTACGGGAAATTTCTTATGCCTTTTTATTACGTTAAGGGACGAGTGATTTTCTGATATTATTGTAATGGATGGTACAAATAATCATTTGCTTTTTCAGCTTATCACTGAGCAAGCCACCGATGTTAGCAATGATGACTGAAAAATAATCTCAAGCGAAATACAGTACAGATACTTCTTTTGAAATATAGAAAACTGTTAAAAGTACAGAACCTGCGTTAATTACTCAAAGGAATTACCTCACCAATTAAAATAAGTTTTAAATAATCGGTGCGAGGAGTTCGTTACATTTTAAAATGCATTGTTCCACGTTCAACAGTTATTATGTGGTTGGGAATCGCGTAACTTACTTTACGAACAACTTTGTATTGCCCAGATTTTCCCCACAAATTAACCCCATAAGTGCCACCGGCGTATATATCCATTTCACACAACTCAAGCGTTATGTGATGTATATATCCATCCTTCTGAAATGTGATTTCCGGTACGTTGTTATTAGTAAAACGGTTCCGAAGATTTTGGAGTACAATAAAATGAACTTGACAGTGTTTTCGAAAGATTCACTTATTTTGAAGAAAAATTTGCTTATTTGTGCCTTTTCTTTTTCTTTAATAATCCGCATACGTTCGCCTATATGAAACTTATAACGTAATCAAAGGTACGAAAATTTATTATGAATTCATTAAAAATACATAAAATATTAGTATTTTGCATAAAAACTATCCTCATAAATATGTCATTCGATATATAGTAATTGTGTGTATAATTTAATTTTTAAATACAAGCTTTATTTTAAAAACAAAGTAAAAAAGAACACCTAGCAACAAAATACACGTTCAGGTGTAAGATTGAATTCAGGAAATAAAAAAACATACGAGTTCACATACACAAGTTTTATTTCTTTAATCCGGTAGCTATGCACTACTTGGGTATAAAAAAGGAAATTATCCATAAATTAATTATAAGAATTTGCAATAAATACTCAATATACGAAAATAAGATTAATATTTTATTGTCTGGAAAGTTAATACTTATTTGAAGAGAAAATTGAAACAGCATGTTTAAATGTGTTAGTGTACAATTATTACAAATGGCAGATTCGACATCATGTTCCAAAACCTGTCTTTCATAATGTCTTCTAAATAATCCTTAACATCATTCTCTTCCTTTATCAAACGAATTGTTTCTTGACCAAAATTATAAAAATTTTCTATTACAAAAATTTTAAATTGATCAAAATATGTTGAACTCAGAAGGAACAAGGTCTGATGAATATGATGGATGTGATGGAACATATACCCTGAGCCATACTGAAATTTAAATTTGTTTTAACGCTGAAGTATCAAAAAGGAAGATACATTAAATCAAATAAGAAATTTTAAACATGATGAATGATACTATTTAAATTGATTCACTTTCAAAATCTTCAAGAATATACAGTTTTAATTAAAGACAATTACAAAACTCTTAATTAATTTTACATGCTGATTTACGTTAAAATTTTGTTTATATTATATTATTCCTATTGTTCGCATCTAAATAACAACAGCTTTTTATGATTTATTAAATACAGTCGGATCTCTGTCTCTGCGAATTTCTCTATTTTATTAACTTTTTTCTGCAACCAAGAAGAAAAGACTGTTGTAAAATGATTCACTATATAACGAATTTTCCTTATAACGAACTTTTTAAGGGATCTAGCGACTTCATTAAATGAAGGTCTAACTGTATATTAGTTTAAATTTAAAAGTTGTGAAATATAACTAAAATATGCACTTTCCGAAGGTTATAATTTTAAAAAGTAAACGAATATTTTTCAAAAGAACATGTAGCGGTTTCTAGAAAAAGGTGTGTGCTTTTTCTTTAACTAATCTTTGGGTCTACTCTATAATGTTGTTCGACATTAAAAACTTTTTATGAAAAAGCCATAGTATATGCAAGAGGCTTTACAATTTTAATGTTGCAATAGTGAATAGCTAGGAGAAGTTGCGAGAAGCACAACTTTTGACAATGCCTCGAAATATCAGGAAATATTAGCAAAACGGTGACTGAAGGTTCTGATTTTTTTAAGTCTCACATTTTGAGATAGGCTCCGAAGTAAACTTCTAAGTAAATCTACTTGAAGTTAATAGTGCATTCTTCAAATTTAGCTGTGTGGTGGCTTCATTTATAAAGTAATATTTCTTATATATTTCGTTAAGTTTCGGTTAGAGAAGACCTTCCATAAGAATGTGTCGTGGTATTTTTGGTATAGTTTGATCAAGAATACTGAAACATAAATTAAAACTTCTATTAGGTACGAGTGCAAATACTTTTGATTCTACCTTATATATGAATCATAATAAGTCACAGTATTATATACTAAATCAAAACATTAAATAATTCCTACACAGTTCTCTTTTTTGGAGTGCTCTAGGCCACACACACACACACATTCTTAGTAAAACTGAATAAATTCGAAAATTCTTTTGTTATAAATGTTCAACTTCATTTTGTTTTCATTCACAAATATCGACTCTCTTATTTCTTTCATACTTTTCCGTTCTCTAAATAGATATTTTATTTAACTCAATAAGCTGCAGTTCTTAAAGAGGTACAAAAATATTGTATGTCATATTTAATCCATTTACAAATGTACTCTGGAGATGTTTTCCCCGAAGTTATTCCTTAAAATAGCCACTCTATACAGCTAGAAAATATCAAAATTTATTTTTGGCTCTTGTGAAAACATTCAGTATTTCAGTTGTTCACGCATCTATGTTATTGTTCCTCTTATTATATTGTGTCTTTCTTGTGACCATCGTTTCGCGCGTCGATATATAAATAGCTTATAAAAACAGCTACTAGCATGAATTTCCATCTTCTAAGTTTCTCCAAAGGAAAATATATATTTCATATAATAGTATAGAAAAGTGAGTTTTTTTTCAACATGCAGCCCACGCGTCATTGAAGATCGCAAATAGTTGCTGACAGGATTAATAGGCGAAGAATTTTCCATCTAGTAAGTGGGGTGTTCTTTTGTATGCCACTGAGTGCCATCATGGATCGGGAATGCTGGAAATTTCCCCGTTTCTTATGCTTACACTATTCATATTTTTTATTATATCTGCCTTTGTAGGATATATGGGCTTCTTTAAGGGTGTTTTGAAAGTTATTAAGAATGGTATTCTTATCTCGGAACTTTGATGAAATTTAGAGAAAAATATAAAATAATATATAAAGGAAATAAAATTATTTTATCTTCCATATTAAAGCAATAAGTGAAAAAAACCTATTGTTTAAGGATAAGAAATTATTTTTAAATGTAACGTGAGAAAAATGGAATATGTTTTGTGTCTGTGAAATTCACTTATAATTTTTTATATAATCTTTTCTAAAGACAAAAAAAAGTAAATCTCTAACAATTACCTGTACCTGCATTTAAATAAATTTAAGGAAATAAATTAATTACAAAGATTATTTTGAATATTATTATTCTATGGAGAAACCGACAGGTTTTGCAAGCGAATGAAAACTTTATAGATATTTTAGTGTGTGTTAAATATATTTCAGCATTCATATACAATTAATTTTAAAATAAGAAAATGAAGATTTTTAAGAGCAATATTCAATAGTAAGTGAATAAACAGTAGAAAAGGTAAGGAATTTCATATCAAATTAGGTGGAAAAACTTGTGTTGAAATGCAAATCGTATTTAAAAGTAAATTAGCTTATACAATAAAAAAGTTCCAAATGCTAACTAGTCTTCGAAAGTATTTTAGTACAAGCTATATTATCGATAAAATGACCTTGACAGTGTTTGCGAAGGATTTATTTATTTCAGAGGATTTTCATATTTATTCCATTCCTCCTTCAATACGTCACATACGCGAGCATAATGGTAATTGCTGGCAACAGGTAAACTTGTTCTTAACTTAACTCAGTGGCACGACATCCCATGAGGGACAAGGCTTACTGTGCCCAGCTCAGTACACGCGTCCTTGGGCCCTGAGGTGCATGAGCAGATGTTCCGGTCAGGTGATCAGTCTGTCGTGAAAACCCCCAGTGTTGTTCCGAAGCAAGCTTGGTACTCAATTTATAGACTCATTGAAGGGATGAAAAGCTAATTTAACCTTGCCTAGTCCGGGGTTGAACCTCGGATCTGTGGTGTGAAGCGTGATGCACTAATCACTCAGTCACTGGGCCTCTGTTCTTAACTTAATATTGTTACATTAATTTTAAAATACATTGTGCAGTACTGATACATTTATAAGTGTATTATATCAGCGTAAATGTTTCTTTTTATTTTATATTGTCATATTTTGTTTACTTTCAGGAAATTAATAATCTTTTGCTTTTGCTTTTAATATGCTCTTGTCCCTCTGCTAGGGTTACCTTAAAATCCTCCATATAAGGTGCACTTTTAACACAAAAAAATGAGATCTAAATTAACGGGTGTGCGTTATATGCCATGTATAAAAATGAGAGCTTTAAAAATAAAAAAATGAGCATAGTAAAAATTAGACTTCTATATGTATCGAAGTATTATTTATTTAAAAGAAATGTCATTTCTTATGTACTAAATGAATTGTAGTTCTAGAATTATACTATTTTTTCTAAATCTTAGAATAATACCTCGAATAAATGACTCCAAAACATGAGAGCATAGCACGTACATTTCAGGTTCCTTCGTAAAAAAGGAGGTGTACGTTATACGAATATACCAAAAAATTAAAATATGCAGCTTGAAAGTATAAGTGTGCTTTATACGGCGGTGCGTGCTAAAAACCGGATTTTATGGTATATTGCAGTAAGATCAGTTTCATTTATGATAACATGGATGGATGCTGTTCGGTCTAAAAGGATAGTTTTCCCCCTTCTCCATTGTGGCATCATTATCCGTGTGATATGGTTGAGCTATTAAACTGATTAATCTTTAATTAACTATTATTCGCGTAAAATTAATCATTAAACTTTATAAATATTGTTTTCAGTACCTCATGTCATTTGTTGTGATCATCGATCTTAATCGTTTCAAAATCAGAATTGCCGATAGCATTAAGAATTAAAATATCTTGGTTAAAATCACGAGTATTTGCGCAATGCTTTTGTTTAATTTTTATCTGTGCTAGAGTACTTGAAATTCGAGTATTCTGTTAATTAACATGGTTGTAAAATGGATCTGTTGTGAATAATTCATGAAATGTTAACGTGCATTTAAATTCTTTTATTCTTTCTTTATTTTCCAGCAACCACTGCAAATTACTCATAAATATTTTATTCAATTAAATTTGAATTCTGTTTAACTCTAAAACAAGTAATCATTAGAATTTTCCCTCGTAAGCATAATTAATGTATTTAACTTCATACATTTAGCTTTTTTTTGGAAAAAAAAATCTGTCAGATATTTTTAATATTAATGCACTTAAATAGTTTGTATAAAGTATACGATATAGTATCCACCCATCCGGCATTGTGTTTACTGACGCTGGCTGCTGTGCCATTAGGCCTGGGTTTGAATTCCGAAGGCATGGATGTATGTAAATGTATAGTTGTTCCTTTGCGGCATGAGGGCACTCTTAAACAACCGTTGAACCACAAATCCTCTCGTGAGGTTGGTAGAAAGGGTGGAGAAGTGCCCCCTTCCCTTCTCGGATGTTTTCCTTCAAAATTGGGTCGAAACCGAGCGAACTCGTACTATCACCTGCATGGTGCTCAAAGCTAAAGCAAACGACAGGCGTAAATTAGTAGCTTCTTGCCTCAATAAATTTTGTGGGCCTCGATCTGACACCAAAAAACAGGTGGCATTAAAAACACAAGCAAGTGAACTACGAAAACAAAACAAAGAAGTAATTTTTTTATCATTTTAATTTTATGTGTTTAAGTATGACACACAAAATATTTATGTACATGATTGAATTAAAAAAACTTTTTTTCAAATACAGTTAGGGAAATTGAAAAATTACCTCCCTTTGCTTAGATTTTTCTCTGAGTCTAGGCCTTAGTAATTCTGTAGAATAAGTAATCTGCTTGTCATTTGCCAAGATGAAATCTTTTTCTTTTTTTTAATAGTAAAAGAAATAATTTGTGATATGAGTTTAAAACTTGAATGCTTAACACTACACTTAAAAATAAGAAATACCAATAAAGAAATTTCAAAAAGAACGAAATATAGTTTAAAAAAAAAGAATAATTATTTTTTATGTGCCTTACGATCCTTAGAACTAAAATATTAATTTCCGCATAGTTAAAAAGCCTTGTCTTCAAAATCTAACGAAGCTATTTTCTGATTACATAATTACTCGCACTATTATATAAAATAAAAAAATATCCTCATTTAGAACGCAATAATTTAGTTCCTAACATATTTTAAATATCAGAAAAATATATAAAAATAAATGAAATTTGAAAAACAATTTAGCGAGAACATTGTTAAGAAAAAAATGCATGCCAAAATTGTGTTAATTAAAACTGAAAAAGAGAAATAAGGGAAGAAAATGAACAGAATAAAGTTGATAAAGACAAAATCAGGCACTTTTGCTTAACGAATTTTAAATACGCTAAATAAAGTAAATATTTAGCTTACAGAATCAGTTTCATGAAATTCGAATAAAGGAAATCATGCGTGATATCCCATAATAAAAATTATATAATTGCAATAGGCACGCACATATTTAACAGAGCAAATAAAATTAAAGATTTAATGATTTTCTTAAGAACTTTTTCATAATTATCTATTCAAAAGTTTTCTAGCTTTTATTAGGAATTTAGATTTTAAAAGACAATTTAATGAGAACTAAATAACACTTACTAATAACAAAACATGATTAACTTAAAAAAAATCTCGTTTTGAAGGAAGAATATTAATAAGTTATTTTATAATATATCTCTGTATTAACATCTACACTGAAGAGCCAAAAAAAAAAAAACCTGGTACAACTGCCTTATATCGTGTATGCCCCCGAGCATGCAGGAATGTCCAACAAGGGCGTGATATGGATTCCATTAATGTCTGAAGTAGTGCTGGAGGTAACTGACACCACGGCTGTTCATAAATCAGTGGAAGTAAGAGGAGGTGGATATCTCTTCTGAACAGCAAGTTGCAAGGAATCTGAAATATGTTCAATAATAATCATGTCTGAAGATTTTGTTGGTCATCGGAAGTGTCTAAATTCAGAAGACCGCTCATGGAACCACTCTGTAGCAATTCTGGACGTGTGGGGTTTAGCATTGTCCTGCTGAAATTCCCTAAGTTCGTCGGAATGCACAATGGACATGAATGGATGTAGGAGATCAGACAGGATGTTTATGTACCTGTCACCTGTCAGAGACGTATCTAGACGTATCAGGGGACCCATATCACGACAAATACAAACGCCCCATGCCATCACCGAGCCTCCACCAGCTTCAACAATCCTCTTTTGACATGTAGGGTGCATGGGTTAATGAGGTTGTCTCCATACCCGTACACGTCCGTCAGCTCGATGAAATTGGAAACGAGACTTGTCAGACCAGGCAACGTGTTTCAAGTCATCAACGGTTCAATTTCGGTGTTGACGGCCTAGGCGAGGCGTAAATCCTTGTGTTGCAGTCAACAAGGGTACACGAGTGGGCCTTCGGCTCTGAAAGCCCATATCGATTATGTTTCGTTGAATGGTTCGCAAGGTGACACTTGTTGATCTCCCAGCATTAAAATCTGCAGCAATTTGCGGAAGGGTTGCACGTCTGTTACGCTTAAGGGGACATGGTATGATTTACGCAAAAAACTTTAATCTAAGGATTTTTAATATTTTTTTGGTTGCCTCCTATGTATGTATACTATGTTAAACAGATTTTCTGCTCAAAATTCTATAAAAAGCTAGCCATGTAATTTTTTAAGGAAAAAACTTGAAATTTTTGAAGTGATTTTAAAATGCTACTCCTCCTACAAAAATTGACGTACACGCATGAAATTTTAGTTACAAGTACGTCAAACTATGTATAATAAAAGTTGGTATGGGTTTTGCGTTAACGTGATTGGTATTTGTACAATACCTCTTTTTATGAATGTTTATTGAAAATTCCTTAAAAAATGTATAAATTCTGAGTTCAATTATTTTTAAAAAAATAAGTATTGCTTTGATTCAAAAATGCATACCAACTTTTGTTACGTGTACTATTGGTAATAGGTAAAAAAAAATTCAAAGCATTAGGCACAACAGAAAAAAAATCCTTAGCATTTTAAATGACGACAAACTAGTTATTTTATCTTTCTGAGCTAAGTAAGTTTAACGTTTTGATTTGCCACAGGGATGTGGATAAAAACGAACATAAAAGCTTTTAGAATTCTGCGTTTTTTTTTTAAGTTTACAACTTTCAAATTTTATGAGGTTATAGAAAAATATATAAAGAATAATTTAGGCTAAAAAAATTAAATTTGATTTTTCGACCGATTTTGGTCAATTGAATCGTACTGTGTCCTCTTAATGATTTTCGTCAGTTGTCGTTAGTCCTGTTCTTGCATGATCTTTTTCCGGCCGCAGCGATGTCGTAGATTTGATGTTTTACCTGATTCCCCCGATATCCACGATACACTCGTGAAATGATCGTACGTGAAAGTCCAAATTTCATCTATATCTCGGAGATGCTTTGTCCCCTTTTTCGTGCGCCGACTATAACACCACGTTCAAACTCACTTATATTTTGATAACCTGTTATTGTAGCAGCAGTAACCTATCTAATAAATGTTCCAGACACACGTTATCTTATATAGGTTTTGCCGACCGAAGTGCCGTGCTTTGATTGGTTTCATATCTCTTTATTTGCATACGCATGCATGTGCCAGTTTTCTTGGCTCTTCAGTGTATTTCTTTATACCTCTGAATGAATATATCCAAGTGAATGCGTCTACAATGCGATCATTTAAATATATTTTTTCTTATTATTTAACTCAGTAAAATCCCGAAAACTCAGCCTAATGAGGGTCGAAGGGTGGCCGAACTTATAAAAATGCCGGATTATCGAGAGTGTGATTGAAAATAAAATATATGAATGTTTTCTCAGAAAATATTGCACTGCATTTGTATGTAATGTTTACTTGAGAATGCAACAGAAATAAAACTGCCCAAATACCCTTAAACATGGGAAAGGTACGTCCGTTATGAAGGTATAGAGCATTTACTACATGAAAATGAAAATTAACGAATACATAATATATAGTTGGTATTGTTACTAATGCCACCTGTTCACAATCAACGTGTCCCACCCTCAGAGGGCCGCGGTAAAGTTATTAAACGTTGACCGGTCCGCAGAGATAAAAAGATTGCGGATCACTGCTCTACTGTACAAGTGAAATAAGTCTTTGTTGAAAAAAAAAACCCAATATAATATCTAGTTATTTATTATTTTCCTCTTTTCACACACATTTCTATTGTAAAAAAGTGAATAATCAATGTAAAATGCTATATATTTACTTATCACTTGATTAAATTTAAATTCCCAAATTTAAATTTGGGAAACCCAATGTATTTTTAAAGTATTTTGATACTTTTTTTCTGACGGAAAAATATATAATTCTTTTTTGGGTGCTCGATTTTGCAAAAATTGCAGTTTTAAAAGCATAAATATTATTTTGATATATGTGCATGTGTAAGAATAAATGTTATATTATAAAAATATTTTTTTAAATTTAAATTAGAACAAAGTAATATTTAAATGAGTAAAGATAGAGTTCATTAACGTATATCATTTTCAGCATCAGCAATTTTCGACAACAGCAATTTTCGAATCAACATATTCGATCTAGACAAAAAGAACTTACTGGATTTTGCATGCAGTGAATGCTTTTTATTAAAAGTTTATATATTTGGTTTTTACTCATACTTAATTCCTAAAATTTCAGTCATGAAATAATCTTTTACATCTACTTATCCAAATAAAAAAAATCTGCTCATTTGCTATGTATTTCCTGCCAAAGCACAAATTGATTAACAATGTTTTAAATATTTACATTCTGCGGAAAACTAAATTTTTGATACCATGAAGAAAAATTTGCATCCATAACATCGAAATCATTATCATTTCGTGAAAGCATTGCTTAAGCAAAAGTGTAGGTTTCAATTTTGTTATCCTCTTTTTATTTAAAGATACCGCGAAGCTAAGAGTTATTTGAGTGAGAAATACTAAAAATTTTATTTATAAAAATGCTATTGAATGTGAAAGTGAAATATGTATGTCGATGAAGATTTCAAAAACTGTCATTCACAATGACATAATTAAAAAAGATGATTCAAACAAAATAGAATGACCTGGATGAAAAAAAAACGATTTTGACAGTACAAGGTGTTCAACAAATTTTTCGACTACCAGCTAAAGAAGGTCCTTCAACTCGTAAAATTTCGAAACATTTCGGCAAAATAAAGATACATGTTACAATTTGGATGAATTTTAATTCAAATACTAACGCAAAGCTTAGAAAAATATAGGAAACCTGAAAGTCATTGAAGCATCATCGAAAAGAGACATTGAAATCGGTTAATAAAGCCACGTCTTCGAACAACAAGAGGAAAAAACTTATATATTCTGGTAAAAAAGAAAAATTTAATCTTGACTGCCCTATTGATTATAAACATTTTTGGAATCCGTTGAGGAAAAAACAGAAAGAGAATGTTTCAGTTAACAATTGGGAAGAAAATAATAATAGTTTGTGTATAGTCTTTACTAATATATTGAATTGTGTGATTTACAGAAGATATCAGGGAGTTAAAGGAATTACTAAATAAAGAGTTTAGCTACTTGATTATGTGATTCCATATTAGATTTTAAAAGGTGGTGCTCGCATTATCACAGTCAACACAGGACAGTACTTCTTGTCTTACATTCGAGTCCCTGGGAACGCTTTCAAAAAAAACTTTGACTTTGCACGTGGCAAAAAATTAATGCTGAGACGGGGTTTTAGAAATTCCTATGAGGTATATTTTATTGCAGTTTTTGCTAACAATAAACAGTTTTCATTCGATAATAAGCTGAAAGCAAGTATTGTAAATAAATAGCACAATATTACTAAAATTGAATTTTATCAACTGGTCATTTCAATGAAAAGCAGAGTGTTTGAGTTTTGACAAAAAATGAAAGACCATCATCATAAAAATTTCCAAACTTTGTATTGTTTTTAGACGAGTGGTCTTATAATTTATTAACTGTGTTTTTTTTTTATTTTGATTAATTTTGTCATTTATTGCATTTTCAGAGTTATTGAAAACTAATTATGATAAATATATTGTAATGTCAAGTATCACGTATCTGAATTAAAAGAAACTTATTTTTATTTCTAGATTTTAAAGTGAAAGCTATCCTTTAACTATCTAACGAACTGTTATACTTAAAACAATATTCATTATTGAAACATTTGTTAAGAAGAGATTAAGATTGACAATCTTAATTTGTAAGAAAATATAAGTAAAAATTTGAAATACCGAAGTTTCACAAGCAGTCATCCTACGATAATGTCCAATATATTCTTATACAATATGGAACTTAGTGTATAATTTGGTAACAGATTTTCTTTTGCTATTGCATCGTTAAACATATTATATTGTTAATGATAAAATTATAATATTGCAGATTACATCCAACTTATGATAGATATATATGCATGTAATAAATCAAATATATATGATTTGGACAACGTTGACATTCTGACAAACCCATAAGTTACATATTATATCAGCACCTTTCAAGCTTTTGTACACAGATTAAAAGAAAAACCTATCAATCGTTCAGTGACGATATTTTTCCTTATATATTTCAGTAAAAAAATGCTTATGATTCAGTTATGAAGGAAACACATTTTGGACTCAATATATTATTGGATATATTATATAATATTAGAGTAATACTTAAGTTTAAATAATGCTGTAGGGTACGGGGAGAATAAATGTTTTGTTATTTATTAAGTCAACTGATTATTTCAATATTTTCCTCTAATTTTTTTAAACTTATAATCAGGTGAAAAAAAATTAATAGCAGTATATGGTATTCAAATTCCCATATGCAACAGAAGTACGGATATTTTATTACAAACCTTATAACATAAATTTAGAAACCTCAATGTCTAGATGCACACATCTAGTAATTTCAGATGCACATTGCTCGGAAGAAAAACAAATATTAACTTTACGTGTATGGTTTATGTAGTTATGTTTAAATGTAAAATTTGACAGATAAAGAAATTTTTTCCCGTTATTTTCCCCTGTATCTTCGACTATCTTACTATTTGTCAAAAACTCTTTTGCATCTTGTAACCAATGAGCAACAAAGTATATTTTGATAAACTCTCGTAACTCTTGTCTTTTGCAAATACAAGGAATCCCTACAATTAAAATACTTTCGAGTATCTTTCATAAAATAATGAGCTTTACTATAAGAACAAAATTAAAAAATAAATTTTATGTAAACTTATTTTTTGTTTACACTGGAGCCATAGTAGCTCAATTTTTGATTTGATTACATCCAAGTCACAAACCATGTTATAGTACCATTATTTAACCAAATATTAATCGTGTAGGTGGCTATTATTTTTATATCTTCATGAGAATCGGTGTGAGAATTAGAAATTTAAGATATTTTATACCCTAGGTCAGTGTTTCTCAAACTGTGGGGCGCTCCCCCTAGGAGGGCGTGATAACCCTAAGTGGGGTCTCGAGTATATTGAAAGTTTGAAAACAAAAGATTATTTAAAAAAAATATTAATTTACTGAAAGGAGGAGAAACAAAATACATTCTGACATAATAAAAAATACACATTTACACTGATAGAATACATTTATAAATGTACCAGTCCCACACAATGTATTTCATAATTAATTTAACAGTACTAAATTAAGAAAAAAATTACCAGTGACCCAGAGGGTATATCATAAAATTATATACAAAATTTAATACATATCTTGGTAGCTTAAACGGCTTGTAATTAAAATCAAATTGTAGTTTTTCTAAGTCAAATCATATTATTGAATTCAATACTTTGTTATTGTACGAAAGGGGGCGCAAGGAAAATTATGATTGAAAATTGGGTCATTAGTATTGGAAATTTGAGAAGCACTGCCCTAGATCAATGCTTCTCAAACTTTCAATATTTATGACCCAATTTTCATTCAGGATTTTCACCGCCCCACTATGCAATAACTATGTATTAAATTTAGTAAAAAGTACTTTGACACTATAGCTATAATACGACCTATAAGCCATACAAATTATCAATATTTTAAAATTTTACAAGTGTTTCTCTTAAGTAATAGATATCTTAAGTATAAGTTATATATATATATATATACATATAAGTAATTGGATAAGTATTATGTGTTACTTTTCCATTCTAACTTTTCAAATTGGAATAGATTGCAAAATAATTTTTAATTAAATTATAAGTATTTATTTCTTCAATTATTCATTTCTATAAGTATAAAAGTCAATACAAAAATAGTCTAGTAACTGTTGCTCTCTATCTTATATCCATCACAAGTGGCATTCTCGCGGACGTCTGTGCAACCGTCTTCCGTCGAAAACATTTTGCCCTACATGACAATCCCATGGGAGTCACTAGTAATTATTTTAATTGTTCTTAATTTAGTATTGATAAATTAACTATCATACATTGTGCAATACCCATACATTTTTAAATATATAAATCTGAGTGAACGTGCATTTCATTTTTTGTCAGAATTTTTCTTTGTTTCCAGTAAATTAATTATTTTTTAAAAAATTTTATTTTCGACTTTTCGTTATGTTCGTGACCTCCACTTAGGGCTATCATGCCCCCCTAGGGGGGTGCGCCCCACAGTTTGAGAAACGCTGCTCTAGGTGTTATCGTCAGCAATTTAAAATTATAAGGTCATAAAACAGAATACAGTATGTATTTTAAAAGAATGATTTAATATAAAAAATTATACATTTTAATAGAATGACTTAAGTTTCCGACTACCCTAAAAATATTTTTTTCAAAAATTGACAATTTTTTATGATTTTTTTTATTGACCATCTTATTGTTTCCCCTAAAAAAACCCAAACTTTTTTTTTTCCCTTCATTAGAACAAAAAATCAAGTGTTTTTTAAAAAAGAAGATGCCATTATTTACACAAGATATCAAGTTTAAAATGCGTTTTTACTGGGAAAAATGTTTTTTCGAAAAACTCAAACGGGGACAGCGATTGCTCAAAAAGTTTTTGGGAAAAAATCTGCTGAAAATGTTGTGAATGTTTTATAACAGTGAAGTGTTTTTTTACTTTCATATTTACCAATCACTTTTTATTTAAAATTTACAGTCCTTATGTGAATATACGTTTTTTAAGCAATTTCCTATTGTCACAAGATAAAGTGCTCAGGGTTTTGTAAAAAATTAAAAAAAATCTCTTATCCGAAGGTCATTTCAAACATGAATCAAAATAACACATCAAAAATTTAAAAAATTTAGAATTTTGAAACAATTTTTTTTAGAGCGGCCCGTTTATGTAATTGTTTGTACATATTCACCAGTTTTTTCCCCTTTTAATAATAATAATAATAAAATTTCTGCTTTCAATTTTACGATTTTTTTCTTCAAATATACTAAAAAAAAAAAAATCTAAAAATCACAAAAAAATTCCCATACCTCCGTTTTTTCAAAAAAAAAAGTTGTCGCAAGTAGTCGGATACATTAATATAAAATGTTATACATTTTAATAGAATGATTTAATATAAAAAGTTATGCATTTTATAACCCTAATTATAACATTTATAACCTTTAAATTAAATAAAAATCAAAGTTGCTGTTTTATCATATTTCAAAAAAAAAAAAGCCAAAAAAAAATTAAATTTTTTTAAAAAATTAAACCCCAACCCTTAAACCCTTTAAAAGTCATTAATCTTCCTCCCAAACACAATTCCTTCAATTTTCACATCTAAGTTTAAGAATAAAAAAGGTAGAAAGTGATGGAAAGGGTGACAGCTACAAATCGTGTAGAAATTACTCACGATCAAAGCCACATCTGTCATTCCGAAGTAGACAGCTTTGTCTCAAGTGAACCTGGATTCACACCAGGAAGATGTTCTGAGTGACTTCTATGTCGCAATTTCGCGCTTTTGATATCAGATATGATTTTGGATCTGTGACAAGAGCCTGTTCGTTTGAAGAATAGCTGGAAGAAAACAGGCAAGGTACGTGAAAGATGTGTCAGCTTTAGAATAATGGGAGTGGAGCATTAGGAAGATGGAAATGTAAAACATATACATTGTTGGATATATGCTTGAAATATTTAAGAGGTGTATGTCTTGAAAAAAAGCTATTTAAAATTTGTTTTTTAAAGTTGAACATATTTTTCATGCCAAAAGGATGTTTATTACATTGATGTTATATAGTAAAAACAATTAAACGTTTATATGTTTTGATGATTCGTTTAAATCAGTTTCCCCAACCTTTTTTATCGCCGCGGACCGGTCAACGTTGGATAATTTTACCGCAGCCCGCGGTGGGGGACGTTGATTTTTATATTTTTAAATTTTTTTTAATAATTTTATTTTTAAATTTTTTTATTAAACTTTTCCTTTAGAATAAAAAAAACAGCCACCCAAAAAAAGAATATAAAGTGATTTTTTAAAAAGTAGCCCAAACCCAAAAAAAAATATGCCCAGAAATAAAATGGAAATAATTTAATGTTTCTTGTAGGAACAAAGTTTTGATCAGGGCCGGGACCAACCGTGACCGGGGGTTGGGGACCACTATTTAAAAAAAATAAACCTTTTTTTTTTCAAAAATATTATATTTCCCAAAATTTTTATTTCATTTCAAAAAATTTTTTAAAAAGGGAAAAGGGTTTTTGAAAAACTATAAATAAAACTTTTATATTTCTCAAACAATTTAAATATTAACAGGACGGATACCTCCAAACTTTCCAAACAGATTCAGATTACAAAAAAAAAAACATTTTAAAAAAATGACTAGTTCAAAAAGTGATTTTGAAAAAAAGGTTTAATTTAAAATTTTTTTATATTCGTTCATTAATTTCAGTATATATGTTTAAAGAAAAAGTTATTTAAAAGCAATTATTTTGGCAAAAAATAAAGAAAAAGTGATATATTTTTAAAACATTCTCCTTTGGTGAAAATGTTCTCTGTAATAATAACATTATGCCTATATACAGCTGGTATTCTATACTACTGGAACTAGGATTTTTGAAAAAAAATACATTATTTTCAGAATTACGACCAATTAAAATTATAACCTGTGTTTTTGCTCTTAAAATTTATTTACTCAGATATATTAAAATATGAATATACATCCATTCCTAAACTATACATTTCAAAAATACTAGTTCCGTCTCTGTACATAGGACAAAATATTATTATATTATAGAAGCATTTCTCCCAAAAGAAGAATGTTTTGAAAATTTGCCAATTTTTTCCCCCATTTTTTGCCAATAAATGAAATTTAAATAATTTTTATTTTAATAATATTCTTAAATCAATTTTATATGTATGTTCTAACTCAAGTGATTCTAAATATCTAAAACAATATTTACTTATACTTTTTTGCAAAATCGTGGTTTTGAACGCATAGTCAGATACCCTCATAATAAAATATATTTAAAACATCATGCATTTGGTTAGATATATGTATGTATAACTAAGTTTTTTAGAATATAGCCATTATTTAATTACACGGCTGAGTATAAGATACTTAATGAATTATTGTCTTCATATTTTACATTAACAAAACATTCAGCATTAAATATTATTAGATTAAAGTTTATGTGAAATTCTTACAGGGAATATAGTGTTAATTTAGAAACTTGTTAAAAGAAAACAAGATACCTATGGAGATATTTTTATGCTTTTTGGCCTCGTAATTGTCAACTTCCATGTTGAAATATCTATAAATGCCTAGAAAGGAAAGTTCCAAAACTCGATTAAATAACTTTGAATTTAAAATATAGAAAAAAGGACATCTTATATAAAAAATGGCGTTTTACAATAGGAAATTTCTAATAATTTTATTTTTTGAAATAAAAAAAACATACTACAGGTCCCCCGTTCGTGTCACTAACCCTTACTGTAATGAAATTAAGAGACATATTACGAGAGAAACTGGGAAATTTTCTTCAAATATATCAAATCTTCTCTTAATTTTATTGAAATATTTCCCTTTTCTCTCTTTATAACTAATCCTCAAAGTTCAATATTTGAGTTTCACAAACTTCGACGTAGGTCGAATGTTAAAATGCTAAATGACTCCTGTTTAAATTGAGTAATTTAATAAATCGCTCGTGTGATGAAACACTCTTTTGCGATGACCCGCTATTGGTGGAAACGGGAGTGTTAAATGCGAAGTTGTTAGAGCAAGCAGTTAATCTCTGACGAAAATTATATCGCCGGAAGTCGATAAAGCAAATTTGGAATTTCAGTTATTTCCGAAAGTGTTGTTAAGGCATTATCTTTAAAGATCCGTGCTTCCCCGAGCCGTAGTAAGATTTAAAAGATTTTATCTTTTAAGCATATATAACAGGTGATATATAAAATTTAAATATTTCCTTTATTTCAATGTAGTTTGTTTTATGAATATTTAACAATATTTTACAAAACATTACTTTTAGAAATATAATCCAAAAAATATCTTTAAAATAAATTGTGAACATATTGCCTACAAATACGTCCTTAAGGTAAGGGCCTTCACTATAAAGACATAAAGTCATGTATTTCTCCAAATTATATTGTTTTGCGCAACATCAAAGTCATCTAACTTCCATTTTTGTTATTTTGATACAGAATGACACTTGGTAGTCCAGATCCATGGTTAGTTAGCCGTAGTTTAAATGAACCGTGGGTTACAGTATGAATATGAGGAGATTCATATACCATCGGTGTTACAAAATTTCTAGCTTTTCATTTATCTTTATCGAAGTTCTAAGCAAAAAGGTAAAGTTTATCTTTTTTCTTTTTACCCATCCACGTATTGTGGACTCGGGTAGTTAGATATCTTACAATTTCTGCATGATTTTCCTCTTATCTAATTGTAAAACATTGTGCTTTTTTTCAATTGTATAAGCCTTTTTGATATTCATAAATCATTAAAGCAGATTAACATCTTTATAACTCTCAGATTTTGATCAATATAAAATGTTTAATGGTACAAGTAATTTTGCCGATAACAAAATCCAAGTGCAACATTTCAGTTTCCGAAAAATGATGATTCATATTTATGTAACAAAAAAGGAAAAGCATAAAAAGTACAGGAAATCATAATGTTATATCCAATATTAAGTTCATAAAAATTAAAAATAACAATTATGGCGCTAGAGGTCTACATACACTGACAAGCCAAGGTATTGTCACCATCCTCACAATTTTCAATGAAATCGTTTGGATGAAGCAGAAGGCACGTGATTAGGTGGGAATCGTATTTAAAGGCTGTTAGAAAAGGTGCTGAATCATTCTTGCACATATTTTGTGAGTGATAGAAAAGGCTGCTGATCTAAGCGAATTTCACAGAGGGCCAATTGTAACGTCCCGAAGACTCGGAACAAGTATCTCTGAAACTGAAAGATTGGTTGGTTGTTCATCACATGTCTTTGTTTGTGCTTATGCAAAGTTGGTAAATGACGATGAAACCAGCAGTAAACACCAAGTTATTTGACGTTCACGCGTTATCTAAGAAAAATGACGTCGCAGACAGTTCCGTATGGTAAAACAAAATCAGCACCAGACAATGGCTCAGCTGACAGCCCAATGCTATGAAGGTCCAAATGCAAGTATTTTGGAACACACAGTTCAGAAGGCACTGTTGGATATGGGACTGAGCAGCAGACGTTCCAATCGTGTGCCTTTGTTGACCAAGCGTCAATCTCAAATGCACCTATAGTGGATCCAGAAACATCTTCACTGGACCATGGAACAATAGAAAAGAACTGCCTCTTCAGATGAATCCCGGTTTCTCCTTCATCACGTTGAGGATCGTGTCAGTGTGCGCTATCTTCCAGGAGAACAGTTGTTCCACCATGTGCAGCAGATCATACACAGGTTGGTGGTGGCGGAATTATATGTTTTGGAGGGACGTTCTCATGGGTGACCCTTTGACCTTTAGTTGTGGTAGAACAGATCATGAAAGTTGCGGACTATCATAATATAACTGTAGATGAGTCAACTTACATGCCATCTGTCTTCCCAACTGGAAATTGAATCCTCCTGCAGGACAAAGCCCCATGTCAGAAGGCTCGAATTGAGTTGGAGTGGTTCGAGAAGCATAAGGATGAATTACAATAAATATTCTGACCTCATAACTCACCCTCTATTATTCCAAAGGAACATATTTGCTATTTCATATAAAAGGAAGCTCAGAGATCGGACACCACCATGACGGAAGGCCTCAAATTTGTGTGATCGCTGCTTAGACATTTAGTACAACCAGTATATAATCAGCCACCAAGAACTTGCGTCATTCATGAAAAGGCAAGTGGTAGTTGTTTTTCTGGCCACATGGCACAAAGAGCACGTAAATTAGTAGATGTTCATGCTTTGACTCTTCAGTGTGTTTAAACATATATGAATAATACCACAGTGGAGCCATAGTAAGACTAAGGCTTTTAATCAGACTTGCGTGTTATTGAACCCCTCAATAACATTTTTCTACAGTACTTTTCACTTTGAAGTACAAAAAAGTACTGTTTCTTTAGAGATTTAAAGTATTCCTTCGTATTCGACTGAAACAAGTACGCATTAATTAGCAATCGAATGGACAATGATAATATTAGTGTAAATAAAAAATCAGAATCCGATTCAAATGCAAAGAAAACATTTTCTTCTTTTAACAGCATATGATTTTATAACAGCTTATGGACGTCGTCTTATGTACAGTGAATCAAATTAGCCCCTTAAGTGTCACAGACGAATATATATGTCTTGCACAACCGGTGCTTCATGTGCTCGGGACGGATGTATCCGTCCTTTCAAAATACGATTATTTTCTTTGCACTGCTATCAGTGAAACTATTCCGAAGGCTTTGGAATGCAATACAATAACCTGTTTGCGAAGGATTGACTTATTTCAACTATAAATCTGCTTATTGCTGACTTTTCTTTTATTCTCAAGACACCGCATACTTTCACCTATGCGGTACGCTTACTTTTGGCACTGGAAAGCGAATCTGTTACTTTTAATCAGCAGATAAGGGTGTAATATAAATACGAACTTCCTGAAAACATTTGAAAGAATTCTTTACAAAATATTAAAAAAAAAAGAAAATAACATTTATGAGTTCTTGAGTAAATTGGAAAAAGTTAATTTAGATGTCCTTAATCTGTTCCATGTGGGTATATCCATATTATCATTTCTGTTCAGTTATGTTCTTTTTCTTTTTTTTAATAAGTAGCGGTTTTAAAATGATTCAGATAGTCTTGCTTATTTCGAAAGCAACTATCCTTACTTTTTCTATTCCTTTTTATGCTTATTCAGCTTGACAGCTTCATATTAAAGCTGTCAAGTTTATATTTTTAATTAAATGCACTTTAAAAGATGAAAATATGTAACGGATTTATGTTTAACTGAATGAAAACATGACAATTTATTTTTCAACAAATAAAAAATATATGGAATGAACAAAGCTAACAAATATATAAATTTAATATCCAAAAGAGAGCAAAAAATGTACAGCAGTCGTTATATTAATTAAGAAATATGGAAGGTTCACGTATTATTCTGTAAGAATGCGCAGTTAAAAAAAGAAATTTATTACATAACATACATATAACTTTCAGAGATTCGTTTTATAAACAGTGAAATTTAATATCATTCACTTTCAATATAATTCACTATAATAAATAAAGTAAGGTAGTGATTCTCAAACTGTGGGGAGTGATAAACCTACATGAGGGCGTGAGCTTATCATAAAGTCAAACATAATAGATTTTTTTTTAAAGTTTGTTAATTTACTGAATGTAATTAAAACAAAATACGTAATGACATAAAACGAAAATACAATAAACGTTTACACGGATATAATATGCTTGTAAATGTATCAGTTCTGCAGAATGTATTTGATAATTATTTATCAATAATAAATTATCAACAAGTTTAATAAGTATTAATGTTCCCCATGGGCTTGTCTTTCAGAGCTAAGTTTTTCAAAGGAAGGTTTAATATTAGAAATTGACAAACTAAGTTATTTTTCTATATTTAGCTGAGATCTATATGAATGTTTGAGGAAATAAATATTTAGCTTTGTTAAAATTATTTTGCAATCTTTAAAAAAAATGAAAAGAAATTTTAAAAAAAAAAATTTAAAAAGTAAAAATTTTACTTTTTCCCTATTGTTTAAAAAACGTAATTTACTTAAAATATGTATTCCCTGTGGGGAAGCAAGGGACATAGCCACCCCGGATGACCATGTCGGGGCCGGGTTTCCCCGGTGTTAGGGGTGTTTTTATCAAAATGATAAACATAATAATTTTAATACAACTTTTTTTAAAGGGATTAACTTATATTACAAAATTTTTAATTTGAAAATTTTTAATTTTAAAGTGGGGTCAAGCCCAAATTAAATCACTTATTCAAGTCAGATCACCAACTAGACCCCTTTATCTAAATTATCATTAATAATCCTATTCATCTAATTACTTATATCCAATATTACCTTTTTCAGTTCCCCCTTCCCTTTTAACCTAGAAATATTATCTATAAACTTTTATATGAAGATTCCAACTTCTTTTTTTTAGGCTTCTATTCTTTCCAAAACTATCGGACTGCTAATTTTACCCAAGATTTCACACTAAGTTTTGGTCACGCTATCGATCAGAATAATTCCACAATACTTTTCCCCTGACCCTTCCCGCGCTATATCTAGGATTGTCACGCTATATCCTATCATAAAAAGCTTCTACCCTTTTTTATAGTAAATCCTTTCTAAATTTTATTTTTTGCTTATCTTCTTGGTTTTGGGGTTTAAAAAATTTTTTGCCATTAATCGGGCCCGTCAAAGAACATAGGATTTAGGTTAACAGAAAGACGCGAGAGACGTCACAACCCCCAAGAAAAAAAAAACGGGGATTTATTTTGGGCCTCAACCCCCCAAAAATTACTTTCCAAATTTCCTATTTCTAAATTTCTTCGCTTTCTGATTTTTTAATTTTAAATTTTAATCTTAAATCCTCATTTTAATTTTTTATTTTTCCCAATATCTATTTTTGGACTTTAATTTTTAAATTTTAATTTTAAATTTTAACTTTTAAAATTTTCCCAAATTTTTTTTGATTTTAAATTTTTTATTACTCATCTTAGAATTAAATTTTAATATTAAATTTTAATTTTAAACTCGTGACAATAAATTTTACTCCAAAACCGGGGCCAACATTAATAATTCCCTTTTTAAATTTTTATGCCTACTCATTTTTACTTTTTCGTTACAAAAATTTATACACTTAAATATTTTAAAAATAAATATTCTGGGTGCGCAGAACCCAATCTAACACTGCATATGGAGCTGGAACTGCGCTCCCCTTCTTGTTGAAGTTATAATTGTATATTTTTTTTCAAGATTTTCAGGGTCAGTCTCCCCGAAAGGGAAAAACTTTTTTTCCCCCTTTTTTTTCCATAATATTAATAAATTTACATATATTATTTATATATCACAAAAAATTTTTTATCTCCACCCCCAAATCTGGTTTCAAAAAAAACCCCAATGAGCCGCGCAGAAACCGTTATTATTATTGAATGCCTTACAGCCGCTTTCCCCGGAACCAGATCCCTCATAATACGTAAAAATAAACAACATATATATAAAAACAAAATTTTATACAATTACAAACATTTTCAAAAAACCCATTATAACAAATAACCCAAAAGGAATTTTCGACCCTCACGGAAACTCGAAGAAAAACAAATGTGTGATTACAAATGTTTTTTCAAAAAAAAATTTTAAAAAGTAAAAAGTTCCAAAATTAAATGAACCCCCATTGTATTTTAAAATTTGGCTTATAATTTTTAAAAAAAGGGGACCTTTTAAAAAATTCCTTCCCGCCCAAATTTTTGGGAAGATCAAAAAAAAAATGAAACAATACAACCTGTTTTTTAATGTTTTTCTCCCACATTTAACGTTCAAGGGAAGGTGTCATCACTTTTTCATTCCTGGTTGTACTGGAATTTTTGTTGTAAGGTTTGAATCTCCCGGTCGCCCTTTCCCCTTGATTTCCCAACTGGTTTTTGGCTGGTCGGGGTTTTTTGTTCTCCGTCTTGTTTTTAAGCGTTTTCCTTCCCCCATCTTTTAACTTCAGTGCACTCTTTTTGTTCCTTTTCCTTCTTCGGGAAATAGTACTGATGACTTTTTGTTTTTTTATTACATATTTACCCTTTTTTTTCCCAATTTCTTTGTGGTCCCCCGGCCCCTCGACACCCTGATTTTTTAATCCCTTCTATTTTTTTTAAACCCTTTTTGTTTTTATTTTCATTCCCAACTGAACTGGGTTTAGTGATCTGACCAGTGATTTTTTTTTATGGGTCCTCTCTGTTTTTTTATATTGATTTGATTGGTTACCAACCCCTTTTTCCCTCAAACCCTTTACGTTTCACCGCAGATTTTTTTTTTCCCATATTGTGACTCATTTAATCCTTGGTGTACTTTTTTCCGAAGAAAGAGTTTCCTGATTTGATCTTATACTTTTTGGGGATCCCCTTTGTTCCTAATTCGACCTCGTCAATTTCCTATAAACGATATATTCTTTTTACCCTACTTTAAACCCGTTAATTTTTTTCCCCATTTCCAAAATTACTTTTATTAAAATTTTAATTTCTAAGACTCTATAAGGTCCCTCAAATTTTTGTTTAAATTTACCCATACTTTGTTAGCTGCTAAACAAGGGTGTTTTTCCCAAAAGACCCAATAAATTTTACCTTTTTTTTATGTTTTTTTCTACGTCTATTATAAAATTTTTTTTCCCCCCTTTTCCTTTTTAAACCGTACTTAGCCTAGCCCCTGAATAATTTTTTATTTTTTGGGATTTTGAATTTTGAACTTTCCGTTTCATAACTAGTTTTTGAAAGGTGTAACAATTTTTCCAAAAAAAAACCCAGCCGGTGTTTTTCCCCTGTTTCATTCACCGCCGTACGAATAGCGTGCAAACTCACGTAAGAATTCGGGTCCCAAGTATCGTGTTGATCATTAACCCTAAAAATTTTCAAACATTTAAACTATATCTCGATTAACTCTCTTTTTTAGTCCGATTTGTTTTTGGTCGATATGCAACAAATCTTCACATGCCTTTGGGCCCAATCTTTCACTTAAGTGCTCCAAAAACTCGGATATAAATTGGGGACCATTATCACTTATTAATTTTATTGGAGCCCCTAACCTTGCAAAAAAAAACCCCCCATTAAATGGTTTTTTGAGGTATAATTTTTGCCCCCTTTCGGGCCTTTTAAGGGCCAAAAATGGTTTCCCTTTTTCTGAATTGGCCGGGGCCCAAATTCGGGCCCCCATCTCCATAACCCCCAAAGGGTTTAACCGGCCAGCCCGGCCGTTTTTTTAGTTTTAAAATTTTTCACAATGGATTTTGGCTATTTTACCCCAAAAAATTTTTTATGTACGGGAAATAACAAAAAGTCCCAAATTTTTATGATAGTTTTAAATCTGCCTAAGTGTCCAGCGAGTGGTTTGCCTGGAAAAATTTTCATTATTTCATTCCTTAAAAAATTTTAAAAGTATCCCCGCATTTCACCTAATGACGTTGCGTGTTTCCCGCATAAAATAACAACCCCCTTTAATTAAAAAGGGAAAAACGTGGGGCCAATTCTCACATATCGTTGCATTAACCGAGTTATCTTCCTTTTTTAAATATCTTTTATTTTGACCCAATTTTTTGGGGCATTTTTTTTCCTTTATTTTAAATTTTTCCCGAAGTAAGGGACCAAAACCGGGTTATGGCACAATTAATTTTATCACCAATTATATTTTTCCCATGCTTTTTTGGTAAAACGAAACCAAAATGTTTAACTTCTTTTTTCTGACCCATTAACGGGGTAAATTCCCCTTTTTTTACCTTATTATCTTCAACCAGTGAATTTTTAATTTTCAACCATTTCCCGATCAAAAACTAATACGATTCTTGACCCACTTATGAAAACGGGGTACCCAGAATACATGGGTATTCTAAATCTTTTTTAGCACATGAAATGACCAATTTCTTTTGAATTGTCTGATGCGAATTTTAATTCTAAGGGCCCCCTGTTTTGGCATTTCGCACCCCCGTGCCGTTATTCCCGGGGTCGTGGGTTTTTTTAAATTTGCTTATAGAAAAAATTTTTTTCTATATACCTTCCCTTTCCCAAAAAAGATTTATCTGCTCCGTTGTCCCATTGGGCTTTTAAAATTTTTATTTTAATATAGGAAAAGGGGGAAGTTCTACGGGTGATATACATACCCGGGGAAAACTAATTTTCTCCCCTTGTCGACATCCCTTGAGGTTTATCATTAACCTTTTCAATATTTTTAACCCTCCCCTTTGCGTCCTATCGCCTGATTGAAATTATTACCGAAAACCTTTTTTTTCTACGGTCCCCTATTAAAATTTTCATTTTCTCATTTCGAAATGAGTAACCCCTATTGTTGAATCTCTGATCATTATTATGAAAAAACCCATTCCTTCGAACCCTATTATTTTGACGGCTATTCTCGTAGAACCCATTTCTTTCTGTTATTTGGGCTTCGCCCCTTTTTTCCCGAATTCCCCCAGTTTCTACCATTATCTTCAAAATTAGGGATCCTATGCGCATTTCGACCTCGTCTTTCTATATTATCGTTCTGATAACCCCTTTGTAATTTGCAAGAATATTTTCTTCGAATTTAGCCAAGATTCTAAAAGTTGTATCGTGTTTTGTGGATTTCGGACTTCCACGTAGTCCTGATCTGTGGTTTGGGGTCGAACTAAAAAAATGGGTCCACTAAGTCTGCCTTTTGGGGCATTCCTAATTCTAAACTTCTCTTTTTTAGTAATCTATACACAAAATCAGTAGCATCCTGATTTCTTCCCTGCTGGGATGCATAAAAACCCCCCTGTAGTTCTTTTCCCTTTTTTACCGCGGGAAAAGCCTTTGCTAATTCAGTTTTAGCTTTCAAAAAACCGTGGCTGTATTTTTTCACCAACAACGAACCAAATATCGAATACCAATCTTGAGCCCCCTTCCCCCGAGATGACTTTTTTGCACATGACAGATTACTTGGGATTTCAAGTAACGTATGTTGTTATCTATACACTCTTAAAAACCCGCAATGTTTTCCGACCCTGAAAAGTACATTTCAAAAACCGTACCCTTTCCCCCTACATTACCTAACCCAGAATTTAAAAACGTTAAAAGGGGTTTTTGCGAAAATAGCCATCCGGAATTTTTTTCATGTCGGGTTCCGGGGTGTTTGGGGGTGTGGATTATCAAAATGATGAGACATAATAATTTTAATACAACTTTTATTAAGATTAACTTATATTACTTAAATTTAATTTTTACAATTTTTTAAATTTAAAATGAGAGCCGCCCCAAATTAAAAAACACTTTTTTCAAGTTGGGTCACGCAACCAGGGTCCTTTTTTCTCAAAATTTTTATTTAATTTAAACCTTTTATCTAATTCCCTTTTATCCAAATTTTTCCTTTTTTAGTTTTTTCCTTCCTGACCTTTGAGAATATTATCTATAAACTTTTTTATATGAAGATTCCAACTTTTTTCTTTGGCTTCTATTCTTTTTCCAAAAAATATCGGGCTGTTAATTTTTATCCACAAGATTTCACCAATTTAAATTTTCACGCTATCGATCAGAATAATTCCACAATACTATCTCTGAGCTTGCCGCGTTATATCTAGGATTGTCACGCTATATCCTATCATCAAAGCTTCTATCCTTTTATAGTAAATCTCATTTGCATAATATCTTTGTTTATCTTCTTGGTATTGGGTTGGAAAAGTTTTGCCATTAATCGTGGCCGTCAAAGAACATAGGAGTTATGTTAACAGAAAGACGCGAGAGACGTCACAACGTATACAAAATTTAATACGTATCGTGATAATGTGTATGGTTTATACTTAAGGTCTTAGTTTGTAGCTTTAGCTTCAAAGTACATTATTATTACATAAAATACGTTTATTATTCTATGCGGATGCTATGAAAATTATAACTGAAAATTGGTTCGGAATATTGAAAGTTTGAAAAGTACTGAAGTAACACCTAAACCGCTTTTTAAGGTACTTTCATATCTTATTTAAAATCAATCAATTAATTTAAATTATTAAAAAAATCCTGAATTTAAAATGAAAAGATCTAAGAAACTAAGTGAAATTTTGGAAATATATCTAAATATTTATACATTACTTATTAAAAAGTTTTTTTGCAGGAAAATTTAAAATTCAAAGATGAAGTATTCCATTATAATTCTTGACAGTTTGCTTGCCTTTTTTTGTTATGGAACTCATATTCTTTTCTCATACTATAATAAAATGTGTGATCGTTTGTAAAAATTGTTAAGAAGATCTAATTTCAAAATACTTTTTAAGATAATTTATTCAACATAAAATTTTGTGAATTCAATGTAGATTAGAATTAATTACTTAGAGAAGAATTACTTAACCTTTTTCTGAGATAAAATTTTGTTCAAGTACTTTTTAAGTATAATCACTAATCTCATTACATTTAAAATGGCTCTTTTTTCATTTAATTTTAGTCTTATATCAATTTTGTATGATTAAAATAAAAATAAAACATGCATAAGCACGCTTTTAATTAGAACTTAGTAATTATGAGAAATTAAAAGGGGAAAGCAGGTTTCAGCAATTGCAATACTAGAGCATATTAGGCATTAATTATTGTTAATATAAAATGATTATTCTTCTTTCATCTAGATACCGTCACTCTTATAATGTCCCCTAGATAAAAGGATTAAATCGCTAACAGCTGTATTTTATTAACCCTGATTCTGAAACTAATGTTCAAATAAATGTTAAAAAAAAACATTAATTTTCTTTCTCTCACTCTGTGACAACTTTATTAAAAATATTAGAAGAAACAGTGAAACCCCGCTTAATGCGGGATATACGTTTCATCAAAGTAGAGCGTAATATGAAACAGCGTTAAACGAGGTTATCTCATCATGTAAATAAAAGGGTTATGAGAAGATGGGTAGAAAATTGGTCAAGTATTTTACCATTAAATTTATTAATTATGTGTTTTTATAACAATAAAACAAAAATTTATTTCTTACAAATATAGAAACATTATAAACGACTGTACATATAAAAATAAATAAAATTCTAAGTCAGTATGTGTTAACATTTCCGATCATTCAGTCTCTTTTGTATTTTCAATTTTCTGCCTTTTTATCAAGAAGGTAGATTGGCTTAATGGAATATTGCGTTCAATTTTGTCGTCACTCCATATAGAAAGTCGTTTTTCTATTTCCTCTATTGTATTATTTCTAGAACGGATAATTCTAATTGCTGAGCTTGTCGTAGTTGCAGTTGCCTATGACAGTATTTTTTTCTTTATTCTTAAGAATGTTCCTTATTGTAGAAGTTGCCAAATTCAATGCATTACCCATTTGAGATTGACGTTTATCAGTATCTAATCTTTTAATCGCTTGCATTTTAGTTTCTAGAGAAATGCTTTTTCTTGTTGCTTTATTTTCGTGTTTTTTATTATCACTCATGATAAAAATTAAAAATCATAGTATTCGTCACTATAGTAATCGTTATATTATATAAATTTATACTTACAAAAACGTCAACAAATATTTGAAACGATAAAAATACGTTCGTATAATACCGCAGGAAAGAAGAAACACAGATAAACTGCTTCGGATATCGAAGCCTAAGCCTGCGTACAATTTCAGGGAATCTTACTATTCAAATAAAAGAGCGTTAAACCGAAACAGCACTAAACGAAACAGCGTTAAGCGGGGTCTTACTGTAATGTAAATACGCTGTAAATATTTAAACAAATTTTTTAAAATTTCTGATAATTTTATCAATATTCATGTGCAAGGTAATGAAATAACACATTAAAATATCATTAAGGCAATATTTGTGTTAGTTATTCATTTTATTACATTTCAAAAGTATTAGTTTGTGAAATGATTTTATTTCTTGCTTGATATTATATGCCATAGATTTGTTTTTTCGATAAATAATTAGTTCAAGCAGCGAACACAAGTAATATTTTTATTTCTTTCAAATGGGGCAGAGGATTGGTAATTACCATTGTAGACCTAATACATTCCCCGGGAGTTGGTATCACTTTTTAGTGTGGCACACTTTAGGTGGATACCAATTGCCATTATGTAATTTCGACGCTCAATTTCCTTCCTGAGCTCTGACGATGCGAAATTGTACTAAGAATTAAATTTTGCCGAGATCACCCAAGCTAAACCCCTCTACGGATCCTTAACATATCACATAATCATACGACATGGATGCTGTCAAATTTTTGCATCATGAAAATCTACCAATTTGGGCGGGATAGGACCCGCAATCTTGGGTGTACAAGGCTAGTTCCTAAACAATTACGCCACTCAGCTGTTTCCGCAAGTATAATATAGTTATCGTAAAATTAAATAACTAACATTCTGACTAAAAAATCCATGATGAACTTTGTTTTACCCAAGACAACGCATATTTAATGTTATTATAATTATCAGGGGTGGTATTGTTGTGATTTATAAGTAGAAATATATTTTAAATGAACTTAATGACCAGAATTTTTGGAAACATATTGTCCGTGTCTAACATCATTCATGCATTGCTAGCATTTAAGCAAATAAAATGAATCTAATCAACCAATTCATTTTCTGGCTAGCCACATTTACATACAACATTTAAATTCTGAACACATATACAAAAAGAAGTTAGTATTTACTTTAACATAAAATAAATTTAAAATGCAGTTGAATAAGTTAAAATATTTACTCTGAACTTGTGCATCGTCTTTTTTTTTCTTTGCTTAAAATCTTCTGAGGAATTTGAAGAAACAACTTTATGGAATTCATATATTACAAATCACAGTTACATGAAATCAGAAACAGATCGAAATATCTTAAATTAAAATCACTTTTCGAGTATAATCATACTTCATTTTTTAAACCATAGAGATATATACTAATTTGAATTGTCTCAAAATGTCGCTTACACTGAATGCAGAGCCTTTAAAGCCTGCAGTATGAAGATGCTTGTTTTAAAAAAATAAGTATAAAAGATTCTGACGAAGAAATTATATTTCCTGAGAAATAATTTCCTGTCTAGACAGCTAAAGTGATACCAGCTCCGCCGGTAGATGGAGCCTGTTGCACGGTAATGTGCTGAAATCTCATTTGGGGACACTGATGGAAACGTGGTGGCGGACAAATGAAGTACGAATAAGAAGTGTTATAACGAGCTAACTTGCGATATTTCCCCCTTGAAATTAACATGGGGGTTTTCTACGATTTTATGATAAGATCTAATTGTGTGTGTGTCATTTTCTCATAGAGGAAAGGTGATATGTTAATTAGTTTGGTTATATAAAACGATCTGAAGTAGAAAGGGTGGGGAGAAGATTGTAATAGTAACTAATTATAGTGGAAACTATAGGACTGGAAGGATTCTGAATGTTTATTAACTTAAAGATTTGTCGAGTCCTCAAAAATGGATGTGCTTTGTTCCATTTGACCTGCGTCTCTGTTAATTTTGCTTTGTTTCTTTGTTCGGATGCATAAATCATTCCACAATCAACTAAAATTACTTGATTAACAAACCAATTTTTGTTGTGCTTGTGTTTTATGTCGATCAGAGGTATTTTCAGGGAACAAATCTTCGTAGTTACCAAAATAGACTTCTGAAGTACTATTACATTGTGATCTAAAGAAATTTTGATTATTTGTAGAAGTGTAATATCATGAAAACAGGTGTGGTTTTAATGGGAAAAAAATTGATACTGGCAAAACAGATATATGAGACGATAAAACATCAGAGTGGCTTGAACTAATGTACTATAGATGAAAAAGAATGCAACCTCTCACCAAGTGCTCTTCATAATTTCGATCAATGGAAAAGCATCTGAGGTTTTCATTTCAAAACTGTAGCGGTATTTTCATAAGACAGTTACAGCTTTCAGACTAAGGTGATCTAATGGTTGTTACTCGGCTGCGGATCCATGGGTCGTGGGTTCTGTCTTCCAGATTCGCGCCACCAGATAGGTGACTTTGAATGAATTAAGAAAAAGGCAACCTTCTGATCTGTCATGACACCATGTACCCGCAACAAGAGCAATTAAAGTCGTCAGATCCACTTGACGCAGCAACCAAAGTCGTCAGACTCAATGAACGCAGCATCCAAAAAGTCGTCAGAACTCACTTGACGTAACATCACCAATTAATAGCACACAACTCCCAGACACTCCATAACAAATATATCGTTCGTTCACCTATTCACCGATTCACTGGTGAATGAGTACTTAAGCGGTTCTTCATAAGCTAATAACAGCTTCCGGACAGAGGTGATCACTTTTATCTAGTGGTTATGTTACTCGACTGTGGAGCCATAGGTCGCGGGTTCTATCCTCCAGATATACGCCACTACAAAACCAATATAGACGTTCAGCAAGCGGTCTTGACCTGCTCAGTATGCTGGTGCACCGATGGAACAAATGCCTCGATTACCATGGTGACTGCGTTGGAAAGTAATATGTACCAATGCCTCATTATCTCTTTAAATTTGTGAATAAAGGCCGCGAGAAAGCTTTTTACCTTGGCTTTTGAACAGTCCTGGTAGTTAAATATGCTTATGTAACAGTGCTACAAGTTTTCTTTCTTATATATATATATATATATATATATATATATATATATATATATAATTTAATATGACAATATATCTATAGCAAAGGTATAACTATTCAAAATGAAAGTAAGTGACAACTTATGTGAAGTAAAATAAATTTTGCATTCTTTAAATTTCTTCCATCTTTTATAATTTTATTAGTCTGATTTAAAGAGTACTATCAAAGCAGTATATCGTGAAAAGCTTAATAGATCTTCAGACTGCATTTAGTATCCATTACTAAAAGTTTTTGGTATAAAGGTCCCCCATGTAGTAATTTTCCATAACTTTTATATTTTATGACGGAATTTATAACTGTTAAGTATTTTGAAAAGCTATTCTAGAAACATTCCACAATAAGTTTGAAAATAATTATTTAGTATTATTAATTTCTTATTAGAATTATTTATTAAATATTTTTTTATTTGCATGATACCTAAGAAATGACGTCAGTAGGTACTTTTTTTTGTTTTAATACTTTATTTTCATTTAATTAATTTTGATAATAATTTTTTTTCAAAAACATTTTTGCTTATTTCAATAACCTTGGTTTTTGGCTTAAAACAAGCAGTATAAACAAAATTAATATTACAGGTGGGGAAATCGTCTTAAAGTTGGGCATGCGCAATGAGTTCCTTAATGAAAAATCTTTAAATCAGTTTAAGACTCAAAATAGCAATCTAATTATAGGGAATACCAAAATATGTATGTTAAGTTTAGTTCAGTTTTTGAGTCAGTTTTAGGCAAAGTAACAATAATACAAATTTTTTTAATTATTATTTTAAACTCAGTCAAAACAAAGACCTAACAATGTAAATATGCTTGTTTCATTTCGTGAGTGTCTCTCTCAAAAGTTGTCATGTTGTTATTTATTTTCCTAGCAATAAAGTTGTCTTCATAAAAATTACTATAAATTAAATTATCCTTCTGCAAAGAAAAATGATGCAACAAATCATTGAAGATAGATAAATAAACTAAGATGTATTTATGGTGGGAGCGTGAAAATACGTTTGCGAAAATTCCACTAACAAGCAAAGAAATAGAATACAAAAGCTTCAGAATCATAAATTTATCACTTGATGTGATAATTTAATTAAGAATGACATTTTCATAAATCTCAGAATCAACTAAATGTCATTTTTTCTTCATATTTTGGGAAATGTTTCCGTTTTCAAATTTGCTTTGATTCTTGGATTCGTTTTCGTAAATTTTGCGAGCATCTCTCATCACACATTTTACAATTATTAAATTGCTCACAATTATCTCTAATTATCTCTACTATTTTTAAGAAATATCTATAGGTGAAATGCTTCGAGATTTTGAATGGTATAAGAATTAAATATAGAGTAATTTAAGTAACAGGTGTAATACTTGATTTTAAAAGAAAACGTGGTTAAAACATACAAAGTTATAAATTTTTAAGAGTTAATAAATGAAGCTGCTGTTTTAACAAAATTTTATTTCTGACATCAATATATAATCATATATATATATTCAAATTTATTGATTTTACACCCATGAAAATATATTTTTTTTGTATTCAAGCTGAATATTAGAATTTTCACGGTATTTAGAATTTAATAAGTAATACGCGCTTGACATTAACAAAGTTTTTTCGTATAAAACAACAAAAACAATAAGATGAAATGTATTAAAATGCAAGAATTGTGAAGAGACTATCATAATCTGTGGGGCTGAAAATTAATTTTCATTTACGACACATGAATACCTCTTTAGTATTATAGTTATCGATGAAACTGAATATAAAAATAAAAGTAAACGGTATTTAATACTTGAAAAATATTTTCAAATAAATTTTGTAGATTATCAGATAATGCGAAAGGTAAAATTGATGATTAAGGCAAAAAAAAACTGTCAAGTACATCACACGAAAATTTTGGCTGAGATATGTTTTTATATGTTCAATACTTTTACATTAACGATGCACACATATTATCAGTATACTTCTGAACTGTGGAAAATGTTACCGTGTTTAGTGGGGCAATAAATTCTGTTTATTTCACATACTGAGCAATACCTATTCATTTAATATTTTTCCATGCATATCAATTAATTCAGGCAAATGCGATCGTCCGAAAAATTCGATTGATTTATGTGTAAAAAAAATGTTTAGCCGAGTACGATTAGGCAAATTTTATTAAATAACTGTAAATAATCTGGGTATTTTGTAAAAATTTTCACAGATTACAGTGCAATTTTTTTTTTAAATTAATAGTATTGCAACACACATTAGATGGTGATATAAAAAATCACTGATGCTCCAATAATAGATTACAATGTAGAGAAATTCACTAATGATGCTATAGGTGAATCTATATGGAAAAATACCAGTGTTTTAAAATGAATGGAGAATTTTCAGAAATTAAGGTTGAGTGAGATGGGGAATAACATTAACGTCGAACTATAGAGCTGCAGGGGATATTGGCGACGAACCTCGTAATTTTGAACCAAGGTCAAGTGACGAGGATGACACCTTTCCTAACTTCCACAACACACCAACAGGAGAATGTTTGAGCCAAAACAGATTTAACGTGCAGCGTTCTCCTATAGTACGGCGGTTTTCAGCGACCACGAAATTAAATGTTATCCAATCTTTATGCTTCTCTTACGTTTCTCAAATCAACAACTCTCAGATATAATAAATTGCATGTAAATTGAAAGCATTAATACTTAGAAGAATTTAAAGTAAATATTCATATTAAACTTTAAAACAAAGCATGTTAATGTTAGTTTAAAATATTTTATCCTGCATGCATATTAAAAAGATTAAATTTAAGTTAAAAATAATGACAGTAAATTAGAGAGATTTGTCATACACTATACATTTCTAATGGAATTAGTGTGTAAACTTTGTAAAGTCTAAAAATATGGTATCGCATGATTCAACAGATATACTCCTTTAATGAGTATTTCATTGTTTTTACATCATACAAATTTGATTCAATTTATAGAAAAATTATAACACTATATCAAATCCCTTATTAATTTAGAATCATTCAAATAATTGTTTATTTGATAAAGGATGAGTAGCATTATATAGCCATTTCATTGTTTATCCATTCAAATCATGTTGCACAGTTTAATCTCTAAATGTTTACAGAAGGCCCAAATCTCTATTCAATGAATAGCCGATCTCATTCCAATGGCGTCAATGAGAATTGCAAGGTTGAAATGCTCGAGTTAATTCAGACACTAATATTGTCTTTCAGACAATAAAATGTTTTGAATTCAGGAAATTCCTCTTGTTTCCTATATATTATTCTAAATGCAGAATCGCTTCTAGAATATATTCATTCCTCAGAAAGACTGACCTTTTTCATGTAAGCATTATTAAAAGTTCCAAACCTTATTTACATATATATAAACATGTTTAGGATAATCATAAACATACTGAAATTTTTTCATTTAAACATTTTTATTCAAAAGATTAGCATGTCATCTTTCGAAAAATAACTAAAGAGTATTCGTTACCTGCAGAGTATTTCGTTTAATTAGGGCCTAGTTCCGTTCCCACTCATTATATCATCTATGAGGATTCGGTTGCTGCATTTGTGGCAGGAAGTCTTAAACCCAGGGTGGACATAAGTCGATCGCGATCGACAGGTGGACCGCCAAGACATTTTGCGGCGACCGCCTTTTCTAAGACCTAAGAGTCGTTTACTAAAAGAGACATTTTTGTGGATCACTGACGCCAGAGTAATTAGAGAATCGTCTTTGTCATAATCGATACTACTGTCTTTACTAAAGGTATCCGATTACCCCAAAATCATGACTTTTTAAAAAATTGACAATATTTCTTATGATTTTATTTTATAGGCCATCTTCTTAGCTTAATAAAAATACCAAGTATTTTATTTTCCATTCACTAGAACAAAAACTGCAAGTGTTTTAGTAAAAGCAGATGCCATAAATTTACACAAGATGTCAGATGCGTTTTGCTTGAAAAATTTTTTTTAAAAAAAAAACGCTCAAATGGGGACAGAGATTGCTCAGAAAGTTAAGAAAATAATTTGATGAAATTTTTTGTGTATGTTCTGTATAAAAGTAGAAGTGGTTTGATCTTCAAATTTATCAATCACTGTTTTATTTCAAAATTTACAGTCCTTTATATAAATATAATCAATGTTTTTAAGCAATTTCATATAATCACAATGATAAAGTGCTCTAGTTTTTGTAAAAATTAAATTATCTCTTATTTGAAGGTCGTTTCAACCATGAATAACAAAGTAACACATCAAAATTGAAAAACTGAGAATTTGTGCATAAACTTTTTGTACATAATGGGCTTCATTTGTCATTTTTTGTACGTTTTCACCAGTTTTTTCCCACTTTAATAAGACTAATTTTTTTCTGTTTTTCCTTTAAATATGCTAAATAATTCTATAAATCACAAACAATTCCCCTTATCTCCATTTTTTTAAAAAACGTTGTCGCAAGTAGTTGGATACCTTAAGCAAATGATCCAAAAAATGTGTAGACGACACATGTACTTTCATTGGAAGCAAATGAAGAAGCTTAACATGCTCATTGTCATTGTAGAGAAGAATCACTACGATGCCAGCCGTACAAATGAGTCCTTCCCTCCACTACGACCGAAGGGGAGATTAAAAATTGATGATCATCTCTTCCCGCGAAAGCACTGCATTGGCTATTGAGACATCATCCCCAATCCCGCACTGTCATGAGATTGGCACTCGAGTTAATGCCACATGTCACGAACGCAAAAATGGCAGCCAATAAATACAAGTACATACATCGGTTTCGGATTCATTGCCTCACGTATGTTCTCTGACCGCTGCTTGAATTTCCCCACTCCATGTCTAGTTCCCTCAGCTTTTCAAGCATTCAACTTCAAACTTTATTTTGTGTTAGTATTGTACATTAAAACAGGTCAATGTCGAAAAAAAGTCAAGGGAAAAAAAAGTTTAAAAATTTTAACACTAAACTTTTAATCAGAATGGCCAATGAATGGACCACCACAAATTAAAAATATCAGAAGTAGCCTCGGAACCTGGACAAAGTTTCCAAAAAAATCCTTTAAACTGCTTTTTTTTATTCATGCACTTTTGGTCGCGACTTAGAAAAGCTGTCGCTGCACAAAGGTGATGTAAGTTAGTTATTTTTTATTCAGTTCTTATTGATACTTTATGTTCATTTCAACGACAGTTGTAAGAAATTGACAAATTTTCTAAATAAATCAAACATATTTCTATTTTCAAATAATGTTAAAAATGAGACTAGTAGCCAAGTAAAAACTTTTCCCCAAAACATAAGGGTGATTAACCCTGACTGGCATAAGTCAACACATCCTTTCATAGCCCGAGTGGGCCAACATTGCTTTAAGCCAGCACACCCTGGGGTTTGCAGACCAATCATCTTCATCCTAGTGTCAAAAGTTGTGAGAGTAAACAAGGAAATTTATTTGACGTTTTAAAAGTAGTTTTCTTAAATGGGACAAAACAAATACATTCGAATTATAAAGTATTTAAAATAAAACATTTAAAAGGAACAAAAAAAATACACTACTGAAAAACATATACAAAATTAATACTTATATAATTAATGGTTTAAATTTAAAAGTAATTTTTAAAGCACAATACAAATTTATATTTCTTTCTATATTTGTAATGGGGTTTAAATTTATGAAATTTAAAATTGTCTTTATATTGAAAGCGTTATTTTGTTTTATGACGCAAAGCCAGTTTTGGGAGGGTGAGAAATTTGGATTGAATTGCTAAAAAAAAGTTAAGTTTGGTTTTATGGAAGCAGTTTTACTATATTGCGCCAAACATTCATAGGTCTGTGGTCTGGACGGGAAAAGAAGAAAAGAAGAAATTTAATATTGAAAGCATAGGAATCACTGCTTTACTGGAACATCTGCCCATGTACCTTACCGCCCAAGACTACGGAAACTGAGGTGATCACAGTAGGCATTGAAACGCCACTGAGTTTTTTAGTTAAATGCAAAAAAATAAGTGTCTTCTTCAGTGCATAATTTTGCATCAGAATATCTAGCTAGGTAACTTAGGTTATTTACTTTTTTGGGAGTCATAATTGTTATTGGCCTTTAGTGGAATAAGTTGTAAGTCGATGAAGATCGAAGACTTATGAGTTGAGTTGAATTGAGTTGAGTTTGGTGTTTTATGGCGCAAGAGCCAGTTTTGGCTATACTGCGCCAAATATACATAGGTCTGTGGTCTGGACGGGTAAAGAAGAAAGAAATTGGATGACAAGATGGAGGGTCGAAAATAGAGAAGGATCCCTGGGGTACCCCAGGATCGTGAAACCAAAGATAGTAAACCCCTTGGTAAAAGGAAAAGATCACTAGGGTACCTCGGGATTGGGACACCCGTACCCACCTAAAGAAGGTGAGCCCCCTGAGGGGCGAAGACTTCTGAGAGAGAGAGAGATGTTACTTAATTTTTTATAAAAAAAAATAAACTTTATTTTAAAGTTGTGTCAATATTAAAAATATTAGAAAGTAATTTGAATAAAAATTATTTCATTTATTTTCCACATTCTTACGAATACCGCTTAGAAAACAAGGAAGATTGGGATGTGTATACTAATTCATCAACTGGAGCGTAGCTACCGCCGTATAAGCTATATCAGTGATACGGGGCACCCGCGCTACAGAGGCCTCCATATGCGTAAGCAAAAAAATATGTAATGTTATCCACCCCCCCTCAAAGAGCCTCCAAGGAATTTTACACACGGCCCATTCCAGACAAGATACCAATATTCATCAACCGTACTAACCTAAATAAATTAAACCTTCTAATGGAACAAGTACAAAGAACTATTGTATTATTACAAAAATAATAAACAATGATTTTATAAAACATTTTTTCGATTAGGTCTTAAAAATTCAGCATATAGAAAAGAACCCCCAAAAAAAAAATATCAATCTTTGTCCTAGAAAAATTACCAAAAAAAAAAATCTATTATTCAGTCTATAAGCCATTTCTCAATCATACGAAAACTTTTCAAAGCAATGTTTTCAGACTTTCCATTTATGGTTTTCAAGAAGGATTATGCGCTTTGAAGGATTTTTTCAGCGTAAATCGCAGACAAAAATCCATAAAAATGCTTACATTCGCCATGAAAGCATTGGCGCTCTTATCAAGTAAAACGGAATTGGTATTTTTGAAAGGTTTCTTAAATACATTCTTTTTCAAAGTAAATCTCTTTTAATCGAATGATCGATGTGATGTCAAAAAATTGGAACAACTTATAGAACCGAACAAATCTGCAGATTACATGAAGTTGAAGAGAAATAAGATTGTGATAAAAAACTTTCGAAGAATCAGTCATTAACAGCATAGCTATAATCATAACTACGATCAATTCCGTCTTTTAATATTATATGATTAGACTTTCTTTTCCCGCTCCTTTACTTCCCAATGTTTAAGAAATATAAGTAGTTTTTTCTCCTTGTTAAATCTTATCAAGGAGAAATTTTAAGAACTACTTCCCTCATTCGCCATAAAAATGTCATCTGGGGTTTAATCAATGATTATTTTGAATAAGTGAAGCTATTGCATTTCATTTCAAAAAATAGGATTTAAAATTATATAGTAGTGTAAATTAATTATTCATTAATGCAGGTACGTTTTAAGGCATGGTCCAAGTGTGTGGCTGAGGGGGGAACTCGTCTCGTTCACAGTAGAATTATGATCCCTATAATTTTAATCATTACATGTGGATTCCAGGACAAGTCTGTGAAAAACGGGCAGTTTCGAACTATATGCCAATTGAAACCAATAGCAAGACAGAATTATTATATCCTGTCTGTCATTCTACGGTACGGTTAATACTAGGATTAGTCTTACCATCATATCCGCCATGTAGTTCTAAAACGGTGAACAAATGAAGGTGAAGGACAAGGAAAAAAAAGACTCTTACGTAGATTTGTAGGGGTTTCTATATAAGCCAGAAACAGCTTCTGGACAGAGGTGTACACTTTTGTCTAGTGACCATGTTGCTCAACTTTGGATCCAAAGGTCGTGGGTTCTGTCCTGCCAGATAAGCACGACAACATTGGTGACCCGGACGTGATCTAAACTTGCAACACTTCTGATCTGTCGGAGTGCCATCTACCGCACCAAAAGCAATCAATGTCGTCAAGCCCTCTTTACGCAGCAACCAAAGTCGTCAGACCCATTCGACGCATTAACTGAAGTCGTCAGCCCCATTCGACTCATTAATCAAAGTCGTCAGCCCCATTCTACGCATTAACCAAAGTCGTCAGACTCACTTAAAGCAGCATTCAAAGTCGTCAGACTCACTTAAAGCAGCATTCAAAGTCGTCAGACTCACTTGACGCAGCAACCAAAGTCGTCAGACCCATTCGATACATAACCAAAGTCGTCAGACTCACTTGACGCAGCAACAAAAGTCGTCAGCCTCACTTGAACCTAGTTTTGTGAAATTGGCAGCCAATGTACAATTATTTGCACATTTGAAAATCTTTCTTAGTTTATACTGTCGACTTAAACTGGTCGCAAATTAGGCTTATTTTTGCATCAAGGACCAGGGCCACTAGAAGTCTAAAGACGTTACTGCATTTATGCATCATTTGAATGACTACTGCCGAAAGACTTCTCAATTTTATACCTTGTTCAAGTTACAAAGATGATACCAAATTTGGCTTGTCTCTTTTTACACTTTTAACATTTTACCAACCCGAAAATTTTGTGAACTGATAGATTTAATGTGTATCGCCTAGCTACATGGTGAGTCTAATGCAAGCATTTGAAATTCAACGTCCATGGTCGCGACTGATATCTTTGTGGTCCACCGACTCAAACACAATGGCAAAACTTTTATTAAAAATATTTTAGCTTAGTTTTAAAATTTCTAATTATTGATAATTAACAACAATACTCGTCAATGAACTTTCACTAGTCATTTTGAATGGATGCATCATTTCTCCATCCAATCAACGGATATCTTAGCCACTTGATACTTGAATAATAACTAATCTTCAAAAGCTTGAGCATACTCAAAGTCACGACATTCTTACCTAATAGATCAAATAACATTAATCCCAAGCACAAAATATAATTAACTTAAAAATTAACAATAGAATATACTTCTTTCAGTGGTTTTACCAATCTGATTGTTCGAAATTTATTTTAAGGAAAAATAGGCTTTTTTTGTCAGTTATATATTTTATCTTTGTCTTCAAACTTACGATATTCGGCGTTAGTATTGTGTTTTGTTACTATAGATAGGAAGAATGAATTAGAGTTTCAATTAGTTTATTAGTGAAAATCTACAAACTAAATTAAATGAATCGCCTTTAGTACAAAATAAGAAATTTTACTGCTAAAAAGGCAAAATGCAAGTAGTCTAGCATATTCGATATGAATGATTTGAAGACTAAATGAATTTGTCCCAAAAGTTAATTAAAATCTATGTATACTTTTTAATTGAGGAGAATGAATGAATAAAAAAAATTATGGAATTTTTTAAATAATTGTGTTTAATAAGGAGTTAAATCTTTATAAATATTTACTATTTTATATCTCAATATTTTATTATTTTCTATGTGAGTCTTAATTAATTGTTTCAATTAAGAAGTTTGTAGCGAAATATGAATCATATTTTATAATCTTTATTAAGAAATCCATTTTGAATATTAGTATATATTCTAACCAATATAACAATTTTAAATATTGCAGGCAGCTATTTTTGAAAGAGTTGTGCCTAATCATTTCTTTAAAATTTAGGAATCGACTAATTCCATATATTGTACGTCTCGTTGTTCATTTTTAATCAAGAAAATTTATAATTCAAACACCATTAAAATTTTTATATTAAAACCTATTAATGAGAGGCATAAGTGTATTTTCGAAATTAATTAAAATTGTATTAACTTGACATGTTAGAATTTTTTCAATACTTTACATCCCACGTCTTACTTTAAACTATATATAATCGAAATTAACACGACACTTTAAATTAGTAAAATAAAAGAAAGGCATAAAATAGTAAGAAATTTTCTTATTCATTAAAGATTTTTATAAATTAACATCTTAAACCCAATAATTAAAGGTTATAATAAAACGTATTATGCCCATGTTACATAGTGCTATAATATTATACACATTTTTTCATATAAAAATGATATAATCATGGAATTGATTTCAACTATAAAACAATTTAATGAATACTTTTAAAATATTTTCGTAGCATTCTATTTAGTAAATACGTCAGCGAGAAGTCATTCGAAGAATGTTACATTTTATATTAAAACAAAAAATAAATTATTTTTTACACAAATGTGTAAGTTCTATGAATGTTTCTTTTTCTTACTTCATAATAATACAGTTCAATATTGAAGTGACTCTTATCAGAGCGATTGCCAAATTCGTAAATAGAATAAAAATGGACACATACAAAATAAATACAACACTTTTTAACATAAATATATTGAAATATGTAAAACGTGTTATTTTTTAATAAAACTTTATACACGATTGGCAACCAAAATAAAGTAGCTAAACAAATACTTCGAACAAACCAATCACCCATTCTCAAATTAAAATCATCACATTTCCACTGCTTCTCTTTCTTTTTGTAAATATATATAGAAGATTGATTTACGAAGGTATTATATTAAACCAATAAAAATAAAGTATAAAGTTTCATCGTTCAAATTCTTATGTCGATTCTACAATACATTTCTTCCGTTTAAGCTTAAAATATATGATTTTTCTTTTAAATCGCATGCGTTATTCTTCCTCTACTATACCAATGCATAAAATGTATTCCACCCACTATTGAACAAAAATATTTTTTTGACTATGCAATACTCCCTTAAGAATTTTTTCTTGGTTAAACTGTTTAATATGTTATAAATATTTCAGAACTTCCGAGAAAAGTCTTAGAAGTTCTTGTTTGGATAGTAGAGAATATCTTTACGTAGGCTTATTTTTGGAGTAAAAAAAGTTCCTCTTTCAATGTAAGTTTTCCTTACATGCAATTTATATATTTATATCAAGGGTTGCATGGGAAAGAGTGCTATTTTAAGAATATTTAAGGCTAAAATAATTTTAATGCTTTTCGAAATTAACTTAAATGTCTAATAAGTATTTTTTTTCCTATAAGAATATTAACTTTTAAGAATATTTTAGTGATAAAATAATTATGAATTAAATTTTGATAAAATCTTTTAGAGTTGCACATTTTAAAACTACTTTTAAAATATAATTCTTGTAAATGCAATCATTTTTTCAATGGTTAAATGCGTACAATTAGACAACCAGTTAAGCAATAACAGCGTTATATTTTAAGTACCTCAGTAACAACTTACTACATTACATTTTAGTGATAAATTACGTTGATGCAGTTATAATCTTCGAGAATTTTTAATATACTGCGATATTAATAAGTATAAAACAATTTCAATAAAAAAAAAACTATTTTATACGTAAACTCTTCAGACACTTTTAAGGAAAATGTAAACTGAACTAAATCATCGTAAACACAATGAGCAAAAGAGAGAGAGAAAGCACATAAGTAAGAACGTATATATTTTTCTTATGTCCCGTATAAAATTTTGAATATTTGTATATCGACTTAATATTTCAAAACTTTATCGAAAATGAAAGTATAAAATTGTTATTTAAAAAAGTTTAAAAGTTATTATCTACTTAATATTTATCAGTGAGAAAAATTTTAATAATTTTATTTATTTTCAATTACGAGAAAATATAAGTATACATATAAACACAAATACAATTACAATTCCAATTCCTCCATGCGTCCACATTTGTTTTTATATTTATTCAAAAGTGATATTAATCTATATTAGTATTTCATATTGATACAGAGAATAATGTGACTATAATTACAAATATAAATTAATTGCAGAGATACAGGTAAAAATTAACATAAATTTAATACTTTTTTATTAAAATATGTAGCTAAATATTTTTATCATATACCAAAACTGTGCCAAAATTTATATTTTCCATTGTAGGAATGTATTTAAATTAGCTATTAATTTTTTGTTAAATTTTCAATAACGTAGCAGGAAATGCATAGCCCAACGTTGAATGGTGATCAAATAAGTCTTAAAGCACATTTAGTCATTTCACTACATTTGTGCTATCGTAAAATTCCTGAAACTATTTTAATTCTAATATAAACTAAATAACAAATACTACAGATGAAACTTACATGGAAATAATTTCAGAAAATATACAAAAGTCTTCTTTAAATTAGTTTAATTATTTTAAAAGCTATTCCAACATAGAGAAAATGAGAAGAAAACTTTTTCTTAAATTACAGAAACAAATTCCATAAAAGAAAGAAAAAAAAGACTAACTCTATTCAAAATTTTTGTTTAAATCCAAACCGCAACTTTTCATATTGAACTTTAAAACACTCGCTCAACTTGTACGGTTGAATCGCGCCTTTCTGTTAATCAACTTCTCTCCAACTTTTCAATCGGAAAAATAACATTCTATTTTAAAAAAAAATTCTAAAAGTATATTCAAACACTTACATTCTTCAGACATCAAAGACCGAAGCGCAATCGAAATTTTTCCTCGAGGCAATTGAAAAAAAACTTTTAACGAGTTGGTTTCCCGAATTTGATCTGCTCGAATCGGATGAATCATTTCATTCATAATTCCCTTTTTACGTTACCGCTCACACTACCGAAAATCGCGAAGAGAAAATTCGTTTGTTGACATTCGCCTTCTCAGCGCCATCTAGTGGAGATTTCGCACAACGGCCACTTTGTTCATTACTTTTTCCGCCTTACGTCTTTTCGAAGAATCATCCATGTGCTTCCTTGTAATCAATATCAATACATTGAAGGCGGAAAATGTTGACATGGCGATTAATCATCGATATGTGTATATTTATTTTGTAGTTGTGAAACATTTTAGGAGTCGGATTCCACTCTTTTTTTTCCCCTTGTTTATTTATTTTTGTCGTATTAGCTTTTAATGAGAGAAAAGTTTTGAAAGGGGATATATTTGGAGATATATTTTAATTTAAAAGTATTTACTGTTTGATACGAGTTGAAAAGTTCTTTTTCTTTGATCCGTTTTTATTTTTCGAAGGAAGTACAAAATGATGTTTCACTTTAGAAAATAATTATGTACAGATTTATTTTGATTTAGTGTTGGTTCGTTTTTAACTCTCAATTAGAAGACAAATAAAAATTCAAGCAGGAAAAGTTGGCTTCGTTTATATCTCAAGCCATCTGTGGTATAAACAAATATGCAATATTTTCGAATTTTATAATACGTAGCATAAAACTATTACGTAGCAGTTATTTTTTTGGATATATATTCATTAACAGTACAAATTAATGTTATAGAAACAAGCATTATCATTCATTATGAAAAAATAAAGAGTAAAAATTTTATTAAATTATGATATTCTGAGGATGTTTTGCATTTAGTTCATAGTTAAATTTTAATTTTTTTTAAAGAAAATAAAGCATAGTTTTGAAGCATGTATGCACAAAGCGTGCATTAATTTTCTTGGTGATAAAATTTTTCATTAAATAATATAACTGTTTTTATTTTTTTATACATGTTCTGCTGAATGAAATTTTGGAAATCTAAATTATTTTACAGTTAGTAAAGCATATCAGATCAAGTTTACTAATAAAGTTAAGAAAATTAACCAAAAATTTCATAGTTCTTAAATTCCATTTATTATTTTGCTTCTAAAATAAAATAGATTGACACATTCGAGTTCGCCAGATGAAAAGGTTAAGTGGCGGTAACGTTATGTTTGCGGTGGAGGGGGTGAGAGGTATTACTTAGAAATAATAAGTAAAAATATAAAATTAATTTAGATTATTCATTGTATCTTGTTTTAAAATAATCATTCAAAAAAACCCACGATTTTTGTTATGAAATAATAAAACTATCAGTTTTTACCCGTGAATGCGAAAAGACAATGTCAACTGTTTCGCTACAACTTTACATCTAAACACATTAGCTAATTTATATTTTTAAATTAAATATAAATGAGCACATATAAAGTGTTTGAATTTTAAAAAACGAATAACACAATATTTTAAAAGCAATTCTTGATCATTAAAAAGTCTGAATTTATAATTTTTTTATTTCATATTCTGCTCACACATGCTTCATTAATTATGTAAAATTCTGATTAATTTTATAAATAATTCTAATGTTCTGAATAAATTTTAAAAAATATTATAAAAACTTGTAGATAGCGCAAAAGTGAATTAATAAATACAATATTTTATATGCTATCAATATAAAAATATTTAAGATGTTTCTGTTCAAACTTGTAGAAGGGGGATGCAATATTATTTAATAATGATTTGATTCCATTTTGCACATTAATACTTTTAAAAATGTTTTAGATTCCCAGTTGTTGATATTCATTAATTGTAAGGAATAGCAATTCTTACAAATTAAAAATATAGTATTTCGAATTTATTCTAAAACGAAATAGCGCAACCTTTAAATCAGTGTTTCTCAAATTAGTGCCCCCTAAAAGATCATAATAACGTTACGGGGTGAGCATATTAAGAAGTCGAAAATAAAATACTTAAAATAATTATTAATTTACTGAAAGAAAGAAAAACAAAATACTTCTGACATAATAAAAAAATAAAATACAAATTCACGCTGATTTTGTTATCAATGGATAAGTACTGCACAATGTATTTGATAATTTATTTATCAATACTACATTAAAAACAAGTTTAATTACTAGTTTCTCCCATGGGTTTGTTCGTATACAAAATTTAATATTTATCTTGATGTGTGTGTGACTTGCACGGTTTATAACTGTAGTAATATTGCAGCTTTAGCTACTAAGTGCATTATTATTGTATTCCATAAATTTTTATTGTATGCGGGGGACGATGAAATCTATGACTGAAAATTGGATCTCAAATATTGAAAGTTTGAGATGCACTGCATTAAGATATTCAACTACGTTCGGGACCGTGATTTTGCAAAAATGTATAAATGGATAATTATGATATTAATTGTCACTTAGATTATAAAATGTATATAAAATTGTTTTAAGAATAATATTACAATAAAAAATTATTTAAGTACAATATTTTGACAAAAAATGAACACAGAATGACTCATTTTCAAAATGTTCTCCTTTTGTGAAAAATGATTTTACTATGATAATATTTTGTCTGTATATAGCTCAAACCTCTGTACAGAGGCTCAACTAGAATTTTTGAAATATATAACTTAGAAGTGGGTTTATCCATGTTTTACGACAAAGAGGGGAAAAATTTTTAAAAAAAACACCGATAATATTTCAGTTGGTTGTAACTTGAAAATAAGGGGAATTTTCAAAAGTCATTGCTGACCCTCTGAAAAAAGGAGAAAAACACAAAAGGGAAATTTTAAAAAAAAGCTTATTCTAAGTTTTTTTTTTCCAAAATATTCATTTAAAAAATTTTTTTTTGTCAAAATGTCCCGAAAAGAATTTTATGCATGCATTCTAATCTAAGTGACACTAAATATGAAAATTATCCATTTATGCGGGTTTTTTTTAAATCACGGTTCCGAACGTAGTCGGATACAATAAATTACTTTTCACCTAAAATGTTAGCCTAAAAGATCAGTGTTTAATCCTTAATTTAATAAAGCACATTACTAACGGGTGCTCTCCTGTATTTTCCTTAATTAACCTTTGAGGTTACTTTATTATGTTTCTTGATATTAAACTTCGCCTGATAAAGGAGCCGTAATCTATGCAAATGACCAATACTGAATGAAAGTCAGAGAAAAGATAGGAGAAAGTATAGATGAGCTTTAGATGTCAGAGATATTACTGAGATCAGAGGAGCCTCGCGGGGAATATTCAGAAAGCTGAATTTCAGTCACGCTAGTAAGAGAGTACATCTTAGAGGTCATAAGATAAGTAAGTTGTGATATAATATTTGTTTTATAGATTCAGGTTAGGATAAATCGCTCTACATATCTGATTAATTCCTTTTTTGATAATTCGAAGATTGACTGATGGAGATTTTGATTAAAAGCATCGTGTATCTTATTAGTATTGAATTTGACCCGGCACACATTTAAAAGAATGTTATCACTACGAAATTTTTTGGAGTCACCAAAATAGCACGAGTTTATGAATAATTCTTTTTATTTTTTTTCAGATTTATATTATTGAGTTACCTTAAGAAAAGCTTAAGGTATCCGACTACCCTAAGACTATGATATTTTTTTTTAAAAAATGACACATTTTTTTTATGATTTTGTTTTATAGGCCATCTTATTAGTTTTATAAAAATACCAAGTTTTTTTATTTTCCGTTCACTAGAACAAAAACTGCAAGTGTTTTAGTAAAGGCTGATGCCATAACTTTATATAAGATATCCAACTTTAAAATGCGTTTTACTCGAAATGTATTTTTTTTTTCGAAAAGCTCAAACGGGGACAGCGATTGCTCAAAATGTTTTGAAAATAATTTGCTGAAATTTCTTGTGTATTTTCTGTATATTAGTAGAAGTGGTTTGACCTTCAGATTTATCAATCACTGCTTTATTTCAAAATTTACAGTCCTTTATGTGAATATAATCACTGTTTTTTTAAGCAATTTCATATAATCAGTAAGATAAAAAGCTCTAATTTTTGTAAAAAATTAAAATATCTCTTAACCTGAAGGTCATTTCAAACATGAATAACTAAGTAACACATCAAAATTGAAAAATTGAGAATTCGTTCATAAAATTTTTACACAGAGCGGCCCCCGTTTATATAATTTTTTGTACATTTTCACCAGTTTTTTCACGTTTTAAATTTAATAAAAAAAAATTCTGTTTCCATTTTAGGAGTTTTTCCTTAAAATATACTAAAAAATAAATCTAAAAATCACAAGAAAATTCCTATATTCCCATTTTTTCAACAAAAAAAAAAAATGTCGCAAATGGTCGGATACCTTAATATAAGCTTTATAAGAAAACGAATTTCAATATGCAGTCGGACCCCTATTTAACGAATTCACCAGGACCGAACATTTTATTCGTAGTATCGGGGTTAAGAAATTTTTTTTTTTTGCGCTTACTTTATGAAAATTTTATAAGCTACAGCACAAAAAATATTCATAGTTTGTAAATATAGTTCTAATTCAGCAGCTACAAATACTGTTAGCGAATTATTACGTACTAATTAATTGGATATTTTAATATACTAATTAATAAATGTTTGACAAATTTTTTTCTTGATTCCTGACTTGAAAGAGTTCTCTTTCGAAATTATGCAGATACTGTGTCATTTACATCCTGCAGCGTGAGGTATATGTTTTCGTAGTTTCCAAACTTTTTAAAACATTAAAAAATGTATAAAAGTTTTGATGGGAGCTTTATTATGAATTTCTGCTTCAGAATCGCTATTCATTGACTCTGATAAATCAATTAAAATGTTCTGTATAAGAAAATCTATATAATAATTTTTCAAAGAAAAAAAAAGGAAAGGTAAAACTTTTAAGAATCCCCCATTGCGAGATGGGGAAAGGAATTGTCTGTCCTATTCAAACCTCACATGTGATAGGTTACACTCATAACACATCTGCACCTTTAATGTCTAATAATGGGCTACACCGGGTTTTCCCAAAGGGGGGGGCGCCCCCTCTTTGGGGGGGAATTTTAAAATTTAAAAAACAGAAGATTATTTTTTTTAAAAAAATTATATATTTGCTGAAAGTAAACAAACAAAATGTATTCTGACATAATAAAAATAAAATACACATTTACAATGATATATTAAACACATTATGTATCAGTGCTACTTAATGTATTTTCTAATTAATTTAAAAATACTAAGTTAAGAACAAGTTTGATAATTACTAGTAATCCCATCGGATTGTCATTATATAAAATTATACACAAAAATTAATACCTATCTTGATAATTTGTATGGTTTATAATTAAACCCTTAACTGTGTCGATTAAAAGTTACGCGATTCGCTTCCCCGATGCCAACCGTTTTCCACGTAGGCGCGTGTAGGGCATATTTGGGGAGAAAAAAATAAAAAAATTAAAATCATTTGAAATAAAAAAACCTTCGCAAACAATAAAGGGTCCTTTTATTGCTTTCCCCAAACCCTTTCGGAAAAATTTATGGATTGCGTGCTCAAAAAAAATTGCTGGAAAGACGTATATATACGTCCGGAAAAATAACGTTTTGGCTAAAAGGAGAGATACTACGGGTGACACTTAAGAGGTTAAAGTCTTACGTGTTTTAGCGTCAAATATAGTATTTTTGAATTAAATCATTTTTTTTGTAGGGGGGGCCGAGAAAATTATGATTGAATGTTGGGTCGCGAACATTGAAACTTTTAAAGCAGGGGCTACAAAAATTTCCCCGTAAAAATTTGCTGCTCACAAGAAATCTTGCTCTGTTTCGGTTAAAAAAATAACGCGTTCGAAAAAAAAAAAATCCAATTTTTTCTAATCCAAACTGTTAAAAAAAATCCTTTTGGCTGTCAAATTAATTCGTTAATTTGAGGTTTTTTATTCGTTAAATAGGGGCCCTTTATTTTAATCGGGGGCAAAGAAATTCCGTAAATCGGGGTCCGACTGTATACATATATACCAGCCATCACCCGCCCACTTCGGTTGGGGTGCTCAATACATTGTGTATGGTGATATATTGTCTCTTCAAATTTTTTTATCTTAGTAACCCTATTAATAAGTTTTTACGTTAAAAAAATATTATCATAGGTTTCGTCCGTTGATTTAAAAAGGATATGACTTGAATTTTTAAGAGGAATTTATGTTTATGTTTTAAGCTTTCATAACCCTCCCCCCATTGGAGTTGGTTTCCGCAAACGACATATTTTTAGCGGACCTCTAATCAACAAAAGAAATTTTCTACCCCAATTCCCCCAAATATGTTGGACTTTAAATGAAAACAGGAAATTTTTTTTAACTATAAGCCCCCCTTAAAAAAAAGTGAACTCCCTAGGAGACGTTTTCAGGAAAATCTGTTCTTAGTGGATCTCTACTTAAGAGAAAAAAACATGTTTTTTTTAAATTTAAAGTCTGTAAGTCTAATCTTTCAAAACTTGATTTTCTTTTATCTATAACTCCCCCGCGATATCCCTTGGAAATGACTTCTCAAAACACCCGTTCTCAACGGATTTCTACCAACAGAAAGGAAGATATTTACCAAATTTCAAATGTTTATGTCTAATCATTAAAAAACGGAAATTTTTCATCTATATCCCTCTCAACCTCTCCCATCATTTTTGAGAGTCGATTTTAATAGAAATCGTTAGGGATCTCTACTCATCCAAAGAAACACGGCTAATTTCATATCTGTAGGTATAATAGTTCCAGCGACATTGTAATTAGCGAATGACAGTCACTTTTCTCCTTTATATATATAGATTAAGAATTACAATACATCAGTCTTCATTTAGGATATTTAATGAAGCAACTAAAAAATTTTGAGCATGTTAATGATTGGAGTTTTTTTTTCTTTTCGCTATAGACATCATATGCTATTTTTCATTAAAAGAGTTTCTATTTTTTTTAAACAAACTGTAAATTATTTAATAATTCATTTTAGAAGTGATTATCGGTGAAAAAAAATTGTTTTTTTTCCTGAAAAGAGCAGCAAACATTAACAAAATTTATGCCATGTTGAACATGAAATTATTTTTTTCTTTATTTTAACTCACACGAAAGTTTTAGTGTTAATTAAAAAGGAGTGTAATTAATAGAATTTGAGAGGAAAAAATGTTACGACAGAGTAAAATTAATTTAATGCGTCAAAATGATTAGTAGGAGAAAAACAATTTTTTTTACTCATATTTTAAAATATTAACTTCTCTTCCGAGACCTTTAATTTCTGAGCATAAGCAGTTTAATAACTACACCTGTTTATAAATATTAAAAAGTTTGTGATACACACAAACAAAAAAAGAGTTTATAATGAGAATCTTTTTTAAAAAACTTTATTTCGATATAATATTTACGGAAATGAAGTTCTTTAATATAAGATATAATGAATTTTTTTACAAAAACTATGTAACTACTGTTTAAAATAAATATTAAGATGGAGTTATTTTTTGTAAATTTAAAGACCGCGTTTTTTTAAATGTTTCTGTAAGTTTTATTCAGTTATTTTTTTAATGTAATTTTATATCTTATTCGTATGAACAATAAATTTGTGATTTTCATAACTTTTTTTAGTTTGACGTATCTTGTTTCAAACTTTCACAAACGTCTTTTTCCATAATACAATGGTTTGAGAACACACGTTATAAGAATTTTCTTAATTATAAGCTTATTTAGAATAGATTAAGATACACGACTACGTACGGAACTGTAATTTTAAAAAATGCATAATTGCATTTTTTTTTTAATATTTAGTGTCCCGTGAATTAGAATATACATATAAATTGTTTTAAGAATATTATTATAATATGAAATTATTTAAATGCAATATATTGGCAATGCAATAAGGAAAAAAATTGCATATTTTCGAAACATCCTTATTTATGGAAAATGCCCTATAAAAGTAATGTAATTCTTATACGTCTCTAAGACTTCTCTACATGGCTTGAAATAGAATGTTTTCATAAATTCACATTATTTTCAAAATTTCTATCAATATTAACCGGTGTTTTCTGATAAAATAAAAACGGCTTCTATAATAATAATATTTTGACTATATATAACTAGGATTTATACGGGGGCTGTAAAATTTTAAAAAAAAAATTAAACTCAGAGGTGCAACAGTCCATGCCAGGCCAAGACCTACTGTGCCCATCTTAGATTTCGTAAACCTGGGTACTGAGGGTATTTTTGAAAAATTCTCAATATTTTCAAACTTATGAACAGTTAAAATAATATAACCAATGGTTTTTTTTTTGTTAAAAATTCTTTACTCTGATGTATTAAAATATAAAAAAAACTAGCTGCACCCCGTTCCCGGGTTTTCTCTCCCAATAAATTTTCTTTTTCCCCGTTAAAAAATCACCCTTCTAATAATCTTTTTCAAAATGGCTTCTATAATTCCCCCCATTAACCCGGCGTTGCTCGGGCTTTTACCGCCCTTTATAATTTAAAAATTCCCTGTTTCGAAATTTTTTTGCTTCTTTTCTTTGTCAGAAAGGTTATTTTTTTCCCCCGGGGTTGCACGAACATTTTTAATTAAAACATATTGCCTGGAAAATTTCCCCCTTTTTCCCTCTCTCTAACACCTTCCTGGTATGTGTGTTGGGGTTTATATATAAACGTCATTACAAAAATTTGCTTGGTAAATTTCCCCCAATTAATTTTTACTGCCCTTTTAAAATTTGGCTACCGCTGAAGACCCGTTGTTAATTTTCGGGGTTTAAACGTCCCAGCGTTAATTTGGTATGGTAGTTAAAAAAAGATGGGTGCCAGCTCAAATCTCATCCTTGTCATAACAATGGTTCAAAATGTCGAGGTGCGTCGCCAAAGCTCTCGAGTAAAATGAACAGTGGGACTTTAATATTCACTCCTCATTTTGCAACTGTTTATGCCCCGGGAAAAGAAAAAGTACCTTTTAAAAAAAGTTGCATTTGAAAAAAATGAAATTTTTACAATTACAAAATTTCACAACTACATTAAATGTTAAATTAAAATTGTGAGCATTTTTTAAAATGTTTGATACACGGAAAAAGAGTTTCAATCAATTATTTTTATAAATGAAAAGTTATAAATACTTTGATTTTGATAAGTAGTTATTAAATATTTATAATTTGAGTATATTTTAAAATTTCGTAAAAAAAAGTTTTCGGTATTTTTTTAAATTACTAACTCTAAAAGATAAAAGTATGAGCTTTTTAAAAATCATTTTCATATAAACGCATCGATATTGATTCATTTTAGAAAAAATCCTAAGATATGTAAATTATCGTTGTTTTGTAAAAAGAAAAAAAAAACATACTGTATCATGACGAAATAAATTATGTTCCCAATTACAAAATTACTGGCGAAGTTATTAAATGCGCGAATAAAATTTTAATTATTTTTTAAAGAAATCATAAAAATTAGGCGATGATATTGTTTCGAACCCGGGTACAATCGGTAAAAATAGAACGCTCTTGCCGAACACGCCACGAAATTCTCATAGAAAAAAGGAGTGAAAAAACCTTTAAAATAAAAGGAAGTGATATTCAATTTCGCCAGATCTGGTGATTTTCAATGTTTATAGGTGCATCTTCTTTTTTAGTGTAACCTTTCATCAGACGTGACGGGCAAAGAGGTAAAGAGTCATTTGGCGCCAAACAGGTTTTCGCCACCAAACCCTTGGCTATTGTAAACTTGCGTTATTTGTTAAACTTTAGTTTTTTTCGGGCTTCGTTTTGAAGTTAATGCCTTCAAACTTCATATATTGATTGCAAAAACAACGGTAACTTTTAAACAAATAATGTAACAAAAATAATGCTTAAACATTTCTCGCAAAAAGAAAAAAAACGAAAAACATATTTTTTTTTTAAAAAAAACCGTAATTTTTAAGTAATTTTTTCAATTTTTGTACAGATTACGGATAATATCGTTCTACACACGGAAAAACAGTTTTGTGAGATTATTTTTATAAATAAAGAGTTATTAAATATTTAAATAAAAGTTTCAGTGTGTTTTGAAAAATCGTAAAAAAAAGTTTTTGACATTTTATTCTTTAAATGACTGATTCTAAAAAAGAAAAGTATGATCTTTTATAGTGTTGAATATCATTTCATTAACGTGCAAGAAAATTCAAACGGAACGATTTAAAAATCGATACGTTTTTATGAAAATGATTTAGACACATTTTAGAAAAAAATAGGAAATATCACACTGTTTTATAAAGTAAATAAAACCGTATCGTGGAGAAGTAAACGATCTTTCCGATTCTGTAATTAATTTTTGTCTGAGTCTCATAAAAAAAAATTAGATCGTGTTTGAAAAACGTCGGGGATAAAAAAAAAAAACGTCGAAAAATTGGAACTTCACTAAACTCATTCCGAAAAGCCACTCGGAAGTAAAAAATGCCAACAGGGGTAAAATAATTATGCGTTTTAATGTTTTTAATTAATATCTTTTAACTAATAGCAATATCGGAATATAAATGGTCAGAACGGAACTTCGCGGATCATTCCCTAATTTTTGGTACCTTTGGCAAGTTTCTGCGTCGTGCGGTTCGTGAGAAGATAGAGACACGTAGATAAAAAAATAGATAGGTACGTTTGTGTACCTACGAATTTTAATAGTGTAGATCCACTTCTAAATTGTATATTTCAAAAATTGCTAATTCAGGCTCGGAATAGAAGTCTTAGCTATATACAAGCTATTTCTTTGAAATACAGAATTTAAAAGTGGATTTATTCATGTTTTATTATATGAAAGCAGAAAAATTTTAACAAAAAACACCCGTTCTTATTTCAGTTGATCATAACTCTAAAAATAATGTGAATTTATCAAAAATTTTAATTGAAACCTGCATAGAAGCCCTAACTATATTTAGGCAAACTATAACTCATAAAATTCGGCGTATAGTGCGCACCTTCGTATAAAGTGTGCATTTATACTTTCAAATGACAATTTATAATTTTTAAGTGTATTCACCGTATAACGCCACTCCTTTTTTTACGAAGAAACCTGAAATGCACGTGTGCAGTGCTCTTGTGTTTAGAAATTATTTATTCGATTTATCATTCTAACCTTAAGAAAAAAATAGTGTTTTTCTAGAGCTGCAACTCTTTAGCTCAGAAGGAATGCCATTTCTTTTAAATAAATAGTATTTAATTATAAGTAGAAGTTTCATTTCTTTCTATATTCATCTTTTTTTAATTTATTTTAATTTTGAAAGGTCTCTTTTTTGTACCCGGTGTATAAAGCTCACCTTTACATTTCGATCTTATTTTTTGTGTTAAATATGCGTGTTATACGTCGGATTTTATGTTATTATCTATGCATTTTTCATAAAAGGATAAGGATCTGGAAATACGTTATTTTTCCATCAATTTTGCGAAACAAAAAAACAAACTGCATACGATAATTTTTAATAATGTATATTCTTTAAAAAAATTATTCATCTGTGCACTTTTTGAAAATCACTCTTCCGAACGCAGTCGGATATCTTTATATGAATGTTCAATGAATAATTAATTTTAATATTCTAATTTCCAACTTTGTAATCTATATAATATTTTTTGTAATAAATGTTGAAAAAGTAGTAGATATATTATACATGTGTCTACAATACATCACAAAAAGGAATGTATTCACAATTTGCAGATATATTCATCATTGGAATGTTGTCAACTTCTAAAAGAATTAATATAAGGGAGCATTTATTTGTAATCATTTGTTTCATTCAATGTATCGCCTTTTAAAAGATACATCTGAAATTCAATTTATTAAATACATTCAGATTTTCATGCATGAGATGTCACACATTCAATTTATAACATTGTCCTTACACTCAATAACACAATATCTATTCTTCGATCAACAAAGATACAAGGATTAGAGGGCAAATAAATGGTATCTCACAGTTTCCATTCCGGCGACGTCAAGAATAGCAACAACAACAAAGCCTCTCTGCCAAAGTCTATTTTTATACTTCGAGTTCATCTGTTTCGGGACGAAGATTAAGTCCAATTCGTCGTTTCCCCCATCGAAAGTGACTTTCGATTAGATAGGACGGATTAATTAATTTACTTTTTCGGTGATTGAATAGCATTTTTATTGAATGAATGTTTAGAATTAATCGGAAAGTGAATACAGAATTTTATTTAACTCGTATTCATTTAATTTTGTAAATGATTGTAATGATTATATCAAGTGCGTGTGAGCATATCAGTGGTGGAACGGAGAATATTAAGACCCCCTACAAATTCAGATTTTGGTCCTGCAGCCGGATCTTACACATAATACGTACTTTGAGTCAATTAAGCTTTGGGCCTCCTAAAATCCTAGGTCCCCCGCGATGCAGGGGTTGCGGGGGTGTACGTTACGCCACTGGAGCGTACACAGTGTTATTCTTAATTTCCTCCAATGTTTCGAAGCGTCTTAGTAAAAAAAAAATAAGACGATTATAGTAAAAAAAGAACATTTGAAGGAATATATAAAGAATTAAAGTTTTATTTACATACCATACAGGTGTTCTATATGTGAAGCCTCTTGGTTACATGGCATACATCAAAGCCATAGTCTAGCTATGAAAGAACTTTAGTATATGGTACTATCAACGTTATTAATAACCCGGGTTATTCGAGAAAACTTGGTCTTTTACGTAAGTCCAAGTTTGTATGTCCCATTTGCTTTGTAATGTAGCAGAAAAGAGTGAAAGAATAACACGGGCTATCAATAGCATTGTTAAGCAGAGTGAAGTAGGAACTAGACCCTAATATTGTGTGGTACATACTTTTATGTATTCTTTCAAATATTCTCCTAGTGAGTGCCTGCGGCTATCCCGAATCTCCAAACCATTATACCGTCATTTGCTCCACTGAGGTCATCGGCTCAGTTACAGTGACAACTTATAAGTGTGGTAGTGGCTTTGAAATACATGGACTAGCATATACAGGGTTTTTCATAATTTAATGTTTCGAAGCAATGAAGTAAAAAAAGTATATTTTAAAGAATACATAATTAAAGTTTCATTTACATACCTTATGGGTGTTCTATGTGTTAAACTCTTACGTTAAATGGCACACATCAATACCATAGTCCAGTTCCGAACGGACTTAAGTACATGGTACTATCAACGTTATTGATAACACTTATTATCCTTTCCATGTTATTCAAAAACTTGGTATTTTACGTAAGACCAAGTTTTTGTACTCCATTTGCCTCGTGATGTAGAAGAAATGAATGAAAGCATAACACGTGCTATCAAAAACGTTGATAGCACAAGCTATGAGTTACGTATCATGTTAAGTAGAGAGTAGCAGAAACTGGACTATCGTATTAATGCATGTCATATAACCATTCACTCACAGAACACCTGTAAGGTAAGAAAACAAAACTTGATTTTTTTTGTATTCTTTCAAATATTCATCTAGTAAGTGCCTGCGGTTAACCCGGATTTTCAAGCTATGCTACCATCACCTTCTCTACAGAGGTCATCCGTCCAGCTACAGTTGCAGCTTATACCGGCGATATAGCGGCTTTGAAATACTTGGATCTACTTGTCGAGTGGCTCGCTGTTGACGGTCAATGGTACTCTGAAAGCATACCATTCTGGCGATGAGTCTTGCATGCGCTTTGAAACATTGTAGGGAATTATGAATAACCTTGTATTAACATCTCGTTATAAAGCTACATGAGGGCTATTGGCAACGGACCTCGTGATTTTGAACCATGGTCAAATGGTGAAGTGACACCAAGCTGGCACCCACTCTCCTAACTTGTACACCAAGGGTGTCAAACTCAAAGGCTAACATGAGCAAAAAAAACAAGGTTTAACTCGATGATGGCCACAAAAAAATCAATATTCAGAGAAACGTAGGTTTATTTCGAATAATAAATTATAATAAACATTTAAAAGAACAAGAACATTTTGTTGTCTTTACGTCCTGAGACACTTGGCATCTCTTTTCTGCTACTATCGATCTTATTTCGGGAGAAATTCTTTTGTTTTATTATATATTAGTGTGCCGATATATTGGGCGGGCCGCAAAAATGTCCATTGCGGGCCGCCAGTTTGACACCCCTTTTGTACACCATGCCAATGAAAGGATGTTTGAGCCTCGGAAGATTTAACGTTCGTCGGCACACTCTATACGGCCGGTTTTCAGTTGCACTAGGTTCGAACTCAGGACAAGCCTGCCTCGAGTCCGTGACCTTGACTACCGCGCCCATCACATCAAGCCGAAAGGAAGCTTAGAGCACCTCACGATGTGATAAATAAACATAATTCTAGTCGATATTTGAGTAAATTTGATTCTGAGAATTTGAATACTTTATAATAACATGATACACCTTTAAATGAACAGACTCTTTCAGTAAATTTTAGGATTCAGAAAATATGTCTAACTTTCATTTTCATGCTTTATTTCAAAAATAAAAATAATAATAATAACAATTTTCTGTGTAATGTATACAACTAAGAATAACCTCCTACAATATACACCAATAATACTAAAATCCAACTATTTGTCGAATTATAAAGTATTTTTTGAAGTAAAACGCATGTGTTGTAAAAACGTGTCGCTTAGAGCAATGGATGTTAAAGATTAAACCAAATCAGATAAGTTGGGGATTGGGTACAATGAAGTTCCATTAGTGTAATAATTATTTATTTTTTTACGATTGCACAAAGACAACACACATCATTAACCAAAATAATGGGTGATGAACATGGACGGTCTTTCATAGCGAACCCCATTGTCACCCTGGTCTCAACTGAGGATGATTGGTAGATAGAAGGGGCTTCTTCTGTTTGGTACAGCGTTAGTTACTAATGGCAAGAGGAATCACAGTCAGTTATTTAATTATAAATTTTTCCAACTTAAGGTATCCGACTACGTTCGGAACCGTGATTTTGAAAAAGAGCATAAATGGATAATTTTCATGATATTTAGTGTCACTTAGATTAGAATATATGTATAAAATTGTTTCAAGGACATTTTGACAAAAAAAAATTATTTAAATACAATATTTTGGCAAAAAAACTAACTTAGAATAACCTTTTTCCAAAATGTTCTCCTTTTGTGAAAAAAGCTTCGATTATAATAATATTTTGCCTGTATATAGCTCAGACCTCTGTACAGAGGCTTAACTATGATTTTTGAAAAATTCACATTATTTTCAGAGTTACAACCCATTGAAATAATTATAGGCATTTTTTTCTTAAAATTGCTGCCCTCTGTTGTCGTAAAATATGGATATCCTCACTTCTAAGTTATATATTTCAAAAATTCAAGTTGAGCCTCTGTACAGAGGTCTGATCTATATACAGGCAAAATATTATTATAATAGAAGCATTTTTCACAAAAGGAGAATGTTTTGAAAATGGGTCATTCTATGTTCATTTTTTGTCAAAATATTGTACTTGAAGAATTTTTATTGTAATAATATTCTTAAAACAATTTTATATGCATTATCTAATCTAAGTGACACTAAATATCATAAATGTTATCCATTTATACGCTTTTGCAAAATCACGGTTCCGAACATAGTCGGATACCTTAAAACTGATGTGATTTATAACTTAGTTATATATATCATGGCGAATTTTCTTGAAATAATTTTAATTGATTTATTCTTGAAAACAAAAATTCTAGTAAAGAAACTACATACCTTAAATTTAAATTAAAAGAGTTGAAAGACAAATAACTTCTAAAAATGGTAGATTGTAATATTAATTTTAACTCGTATCATCATATGCATCAACAACTAAGCATTGAGATTTTGAGATTTTTATACTTATCCATTAATAAATAAAAAATTTAAAAATAGCTGGCAGTTTTATTTTATTTTTCTTCATATCTTATACTCTTAATTCAACTCATTTGTTGTATTTGTAATTTTCTTTTTAAATTATCCTCACTTATTTTAATTAGAAAGAAAATCACAAATAAGGAAAGGATTTTATCAAATGAGTAGATATAAAAGTAAATTATATAGAAATAAATAAATGTGCATTATTTCTACTTATAATTTCGCCTGAATCTCGCAACCAATATATAAATATATATATATATATATATATATATATAAAGTAAATATCTTTTTATCGTCAGAAGAAGGAAAAAAAATAATTGGTTTATTGTATTTATAATCGCGTTTGAACAAATTATCATTATTAATAAAATTTTCATAGTGAAGAGTTTGCAAAATTCGAAAGTACATACTATATTTCCACAATGTTGAGAATGACGTAGAAAAAAATTATAATTTTATAAAATAACAAAAAAATTCTTAAGTAAAATACATTAAGAATAGAATTAAAAATTAAAAGAAGTTCATAATGCTTAAGATTTCATAGACTTCGATCACATTAACTATAAATACGTAAAGATATTTCTTACCATGTAGATATTAAAATTTCAGGTAATTTCTGGCAATAGCACGAAGAATTATTTAAATTTGTTTCAAGTTTGCTCAATATCATATATTATTTCTAATAATTCCGTGATAAACCAATCTTCTTTTACACAAAATGTTCAGATAAGTTAATATTACAAAAACTGTTGGTTTTATGAAGTTTTTTATTCATATAATCAGCACAACTAAAAATACTTTTGAAATAGCTTAAGATTTACTGACATGCACTCCTCATCAAAAATTGAAATCGAAACTTTGCGCACTTATTTGTATGTATCAGAAATCTGCCAGAACAATGCTTTTTTTTTTATATAAATTCCTTTCTATCAAAAATAACAATGAAATTGCATTTTGAAAAACACACTACAATTGAAATAAGGCAATTCCTTTCAGATGGAGTGAAATCCATGTCACTGCACCTGGTGTAACAAAACAGGTGCAAGGAACGAGAAACACTTGCTAATTCCTAATTCATAATAGTAGATTGCACACCCATAAGTAAATTGTTTGGTCTTTTTTAAACCAAGTATTAAAGTTCGGAAACTTACGGTTAACTTGGTGAAAGTTTTGATAATTTTTGAATAATATTTATTATAGAGACGACTTTAATAATTTTCGAAATATTTGATGGTATGATAAAGTTGTGTTTTATTCGTCCATTATTTATTGTGTTATTAATTAGTTTTAATTTCCATTCTTTTTTTATATTTTAAGTAAAATTATATTCTACAACATTAATATTTTATAGCACTAAGTTATAAATTTAGATCCTCAAAAGTCGGATTGAATGAGGTTATCTTCAAATTCATTTTTTATAAATAAGATCAATGCCGGTATTTTTTTTTTACTGAAATTATTTAAAATGCGTCGTTTGTGAAACATTGAGTTTTAAATTAATTTTGATAGTCTGATAATTATGAGTTGCAGGACATACAAATAATTGTTTGGGGTATGAAAATTGGAAATATATTTTAAAATACAGCTTTTTTTTTGTTTCTAATAACTAAGATAACTTTTGTAACATATATATTTTTATTTTAAAATAAAAGGCATAATATATGGACAAATAAGTATCCTAAAAACAGAGAAAGTTCAAATTATAATACCGAAAACCAAAACAAAAAATCAATAAAAAAGAAATGGCAAGAGACCAAAATGGGAAAATTGTTTTTCAAAACTGCATCTGACTTAGGCCAATAAAGTAGGGTTCAAAATTACCTTATGGAATCCTAACAATCCCTTACGGTAGAAAATTTATACATAATAGTACAAGGAAAAATTGAAGAAATACCATAATTGAAAAGTACTTAGCTCTAAAATTATCGCTTGAAATATATATGTTTAACAAATAAATAAAACCTTCATTTAAATTGAAATTATGTTATGTTATCTCATACCAGAAATTTGACAACTCAACCAAAAATTGGTTTATTTTACAAACGTTATTTTTGTAACCAATGCAATTCTGGCCACACAATGTAATACACATTTTGTAAAATCCAAATTAAGGAAACAGTAATTTCTTTTTTAAATGTCCATATATTTTTAACATAAGAAATGATTGATTATACGTTGGCATTGTATTCTGTTTGTGTTTAGTTAAGAATAGTTCTTTCATTCCGTTTCTAAACTTTTAATAAGAGAACAGAAGAAACCTTAAAATCCTCTTTAAATAATTCTGTTTTTTAATGTTGCACTCGGAAAATATGACAAGAAAAATAAAAAAGCGTGAAAAACATTAGTTGTATCAGGAAAAAAAAAAGACTTTAAATTCTATGTTGCAGCAACCAGCCAAAAGTAGTCTGTCATCATTTATGACGGATACGAAGACTTTTTTTTCCAGTGAAAATGGCATGAGTTGAAACACTAAATCAAGAAAAGGTAGAAACATCAGACTTAAAAAAAAGAACAATCTCTGGAAAGAAACAGTCGAAAGGAAAAAGTAACACGTCTTAAGCAAAAAAAAAAAGTGTGGAGTTCTTTTTGATACAGACAGGTCGTATATTTTGAGTTACATCATAGTTAATGATGTGCGCTATGATTTGTTACAAACTTCTTACCTTATAACTTTATAAGATATATCTTTACCATCAGAAGCTTAGGATATAAGAGAAATAAGTTGAAATTTAGAAAAAAAATGCAAAAAAAAATTTTTTATGCTAAATTCACACGCTAAAACTAAAACTCTTTAAAAAAAGCTTTTAGTTACATATCTGATTCTTGTTTTTGAAGAATATAAAATAAACATCACATTAGATATTTGCATGTATTTAATTTCGGAGGAATTCAATTAAAAATGATGAACCTGAAAACTTATACACACAGTTACTTCATGTATATATTTAGGAAGACGGTTGGCGCAAAATAATGTTTAAAAAAATCATCAATAAAAATTAAAATTCGGTTTTCTAGTTTGATAACATGTGTCACGTGCCAAGTTGTTGTTCATGTTCACCAAGATGGGCGATAATATTATAATATGTTCACCTTGATATTTTTGAAGTTTCTGGAATATTGCAAGTTTTCAGTACTTTTTAACTGATATTCGTTATTAATTTTAATGCATATTATGTAATTATTTTTTATTAAAAAAAAACAAGCTCCAAAAAAACCAAGGGACTCATTATTCTCTGTCTGTCCCGTTCCAAGGCCAATAATCCTTTCACCACAAAAAAGAAATCTCTCCTGCAGGTGCGGAGAATGGCGCAAAACACTCAAAAATCTACCGTCACCAGTAGTCAAACACTACATGAATTAAATGGAAAAAAGAATTCCTTAAGCAAAGTCACAAAATTAAAAAATGATATCCTATGTTATTGCATAATGTGCAAAGAGAAAGAGGGAGGTTATTCGTGCAAAACTCTTTTGGCTGATTTTCTAGTAAAGAAATCATGTTATTTTCCTTTTCTTTTTGTATATATTAAGCAATAAATTTGTTCTATTATTTTTACTTTTCACTCTTTTAGTATCTTTAGCATAGTTTGAGTTAAATATTCGAGTAAGAGTATTTTTGTTTAACAAAACTTAAAATGAACTAGTTGTTTATTTTCCTTAAAGAGATATTGTGCCGCAAGTTATGATTCATCCATGCAGTGCTTTAGAACAGCGATCCTTAAACTGTGGTCCGCGGACCCTTGGGGTCCCCAACACTTTCTAGAGGGTCCGCTAAGGGCTCTTATGTAGTGTTAACATTCCACTCTTTTACAGATTCTGAAAGCCTCTTGGAAAAATTGAAAGATGTGTCATCTTAGACTAGATTACTAAATTGCCCCCCCCCCCTTTAATGAGAAAAAACGTTACCAGAACATATATTTTGATAAAGAGTATTAATGTAGATTTTTTTTTATGATTTGCAATTGCATAGCCATTAGTATAACGTAACACTTTTTAAAAATATTCTAAAGACATATAGAACGGTTAAAAAAGTCTGTATAATTAGTAGAGGTAGTCTTAGAATAATCAATGAACTTCCAAATTATTTAGCCATATACTTGAAGTCAAAGAGGGGTGTTCAAGATCTGGGGGGGGGGGCGATCCGCAATGTCATTCGGATACATAAAGGGGAGCCGAACCTTTTCAAAGTTTAAGAACCGCTGCTTTTAAGTAATCAATTTACAGTACTAAGTGAGGTATTTCTTATCCTAAATTCATAAACTGATCCACACAGTAATGACTAGTAGTATAAAAAAAGTATACTTAACATAAAACAGAGGAGTCTAAATGTTATGTTGTTGTTGAAGCAATTTCTAAGCGTTCCGATTTAATGTCGTATTATTTTACATTACATGAAGATAGCTTTGTCAATTATGACTCTGAACACTTTAAGAGCCACGGGCGTGTATTTACGTCCTGCTGAGCCGGTGTCTTTGGTGCCCCGGACGTGTATACTCGTCCTGAGGACTTTTTGTACTGTGCTGCTCTGTTTAAAACTAGTCCCACAGCTTTAGAATACAATAACATGACATTGTCAGTGCTTCTAAAGAATTGACTTAATTGGGAGAAGAGTGGGGAAGGAGTTTGAAGGGGTATATTCCAGGAACGATGAAATTCATAGCTAAGCAGTTTTTCTTGTTTTTTTCGCTTGAGTGTGCTCTATTTTCTATTCTTCATTTGCTGTCATTTTCAGTAACCGTGTATAAATGTTCACTTACAGTGTGTTTCTTGAATGAATGCACTGAATGTGATACTGGTTTATGTGTTCTCAACCCTGTTTCAGGATATATCACAGAACAGGTAAGTTATAATTTATTTTTTATTATATTGTATCTCTAGAGATTAAAATTTTTATTTTCACTATTATTTTATCCTTTTCTGTTCTTTCTTTTTCAAAGTGTAATTAAACAATATTAAGGTGGAAAAAAACGCATTTTCTTTCCCTCCAATAAACCGAGTAACAACAAGCACCTGTGGGAAAAACGGCGGTTCTGGTGGGGTGTAGGGGAGGGTGAATTTCGTAACTTTTTCTCGGCAGTTACGGGGTTAATAATTTATTGAATAAAATGTTTTTATACCTGTTATGTTTAAAGATTTTGAATAATCAAATATATTACTATTTTTATTTTTTTTTTTCCTTTTTCATTTTTTTAATTTAACAAAATTATTCATGAACTCACTTTAAAACTTAATGACAAATCTAAAAAAAATTGCGATTGCAAGTATCACTTCGTAGCTTTCAGTTCTTTTTTGTAGACAAAGAATCTTCAGAACTATTTGATTCATTGAGGTCTTCTAAGATAAAGTTAAATTTTTATCACTGAGAGACACAAGAGAAAGAATTTTTAACCTTAATACTTCGAGCCATATAGCCTCCGATTTTTTTTATTGGTGAACGAAGTCATCAACTACTAAACTAGAGTCATTCTTCATGAAAAGCCCTTCATCCCTTATTGAATTTCCTGAGGGAAAATTCTGTCTTTTCCAATTAAAGAGGATGAAGATTTCTTGATCCATTTGGAACGTGTTTCATCTGTATTCGGTGTCGTTTCATAGTTCTCCTTTACTAATATGTTAAATTTTTATTTTATTTTTTTATTTATTTTTTTTCCTTTCCATTAATTTGAAATTACAGCCTTATAAAGCCTAACAAATTAAACTTTTTTTTCCATTGTTGCTTAAAAAGTAAATAAAATAAAGAATATAAAACTTAAATATTTGTTTCTTTCTGAGGGGAAAAAACCCCGGAATTTATCCAATGTTACTCGTTTCAGCAATTAATTATACATATATTTAACTAGGTCACCAAGTACCAATATGATGATGCAGATATGTCAATGCATTGAGGAAAAGTTACAAATATGGCTAAATTATTCTTGCTAAATTTTTTAAAAAGAATCATTGTAATTGAAAATTACTTATGCTGTAATATTGTTACGAATTTTGGGTCAAATAGTAAAAATAAATTGTATTTGGATATATAATGCCTTTATTTTACCCGAAATTAGATTTAATTTACGTTTAAATTGTAATATTCACAAGCAAATGCTGTCCCTTACGTTATAATGGTAATTCAATGGGAACTTGGTGAAATCTTGGCGATAGAGCCAAGTTGGTGACTTGGCGATCATGTTGGCGAGTTCAGAGCCCTCTAGATTCTTCTAGACATTAGTAGAGAAACAAACTAATTTCAAGACCTATATGACACAAGCGTGGTTTTTCTGAAATTATCCGCGAGGGATATAAATAGAGAAAGAGCTCGCCGAAAGTCAGTCAGCCTGGTTTTGACTAGCGATCAGTTAGTATTTCTCTGATTGTTAAAGCAAATAGTGATTACTTCGGTTGTTGAACGATTGCTTGTGAATAATATTTTATATTCGTGTATTTTAGACACCGATAATTGTGTCAGAGTGCTATTGAAGATGTGAAGACCTTCTGAGATTTATTTTGTGAATATTGGTCCTGAATCCTGTATTTAATGGATTGGATTTTCTACAATAATTTTCATCGCTCTTAAATAGCTGTCTTGCTCTTTGCAACTGATTGGCATACAATCCTCGATCCCCGGATCTACGTACCAATATTTTATTATATTAAATGTTCAAAGATAGTCATTAATTATAGACAATAATAAATAAATTTATATAATGGAACATTCAATAATCTATAGTTGTGTTTTACAATTTATAAATTATTTATTCCATGCACTATTTGAGTTATAGGTATGAACAGGGAGATTTTAAGGCGTAGACCAACTACGACAAGCCTGAAGGTCTCGATCTCGAAGGGGGAGAGGGGGTCCTCTCGTTCTCGATTCAGCATCACTTAGATCATTATCCAAATAATTTTAATCGTCAAAAGTTGTTCTCAGACGTTCTCCAAGCAACTGAGAATTTCAATCTGTATGCGAAATAATAATGCAGTCTTGCCACTATTTCCATGTCATATTTGTCGTCAATGCATATGCTTCGATCTACCACCATGCACCATCATTACTTATTTAATCGAAAGGTTGCAGTTGATAGAGTCTCTTTTTTGGTTTGTAAGTCACTATTTGTTACGAGTTACTGTAAATATGAGTATTTGCGTATGTATGCAAGCGTGTAACTGAAAATATTATCCCCCCTCCCCTTGAAAGTCCGGTTTTCGGCCCCAAGCCGGATCTTACAAAGGGCACTTAGCACCAGTCAGGTTTTGGGCCCTTAGAATCCTAGCCACCCCCTGCGATGTGGGGGTGTGCATTACGTCAATGGACGTATGCTATATATTATCTGCTTCAAACAGTTGCCGGTAGGGCCTACTCTTATTTCGGGGCCGAATGTCTTAAGTCACTAAGGATTTGAAGATGAAAACATACAAGATGAAATTAGTGTCTGACTACCGTTGGCATAGTGCTTGGCGGTAGTTTCTTAAAGAGTTGGCGACGTTCCCACACCGGTGAGGTGTAAGGGGTTGCTGCGTTTTAGGAGAAGGCTGCTTGACCCCGGAGTGGACGGTCGAGGGAAGAAAGGGTCCTTGGTTGTTTTCTCAGGCGGGAAGGGCGGAATTGTTTTGGACCGAAAGAAATGGGATTCTCTCGGTGAGAGAGTGACCACAGGGAGTGGTCCGGAGTAAAAAGAAGAGATAGTCCCTTCTGGGACTGTGTTTAAATTGATGTATTTGAGAAACAGCGAACATTGTAGCTTGATTTTTATCTGATAGTATTTAATCAAGAATTATGTTAATCCAGATTTAGTTATGTGTGTATGGATTGATTTGAGAAATATTAAGAGAAGGAAATAAAAATATCACAATGAAATAATAAGATTAATAAAGGAATATTAATTAGCTATATCTATGTGTCAGAATACCTACATCAGCGCTTTAATTATTATCCAACCACGGAAGACAGATGGAAGCCAGTACTTCTTTTGTGCATAGGATTAGCAAGTTCCAAACATGAATGAGTTTTCGTTGCTACACATTAGTATATTTCAGCAAAGAGAAACAAAATTAATTAATTTTGATGCATTTATTGCTTATATCAGTGAATCAGCCAAAATAAATTTATTTTATCATTCATCTTTAATGGTTTGAAAAATTTTAAGTACTAAATAATTTCAATGAAATTCGTCTTTGCAAAACAAAGCTAAATTAATGTTTTTAAAAAAAATTATCGAATGTTTAAGATTTGCCCTGACTCTTACTAGACCGAGAAGAGAGGTGCATTAATAAAAGAAGATTCAAAAGGAATGTACATACCAGAGTTGATGGATGTAGTGGCAAGTGGAACACCTGAAACGAAATAACAGCTGTTACGGTTTCAAAATACGAATTCACTCAGTGCTTGTAATTTTAAGTGCAATTCATAACGGTGATAAATTTCCAAACAATTTTCTACGTCCTGCAAATCTCGGAGTAAATTGTGGGATAATTACTGTTTGTGGCAAATATTTTAAAAGCAATTACCTGTCTAACAACTGAGCTCAAAAGTGATGAGTGCATTTTCTCGTTGCAACATGTCATTTCAAAGGTGTAAATGTGAAAAATTAACGAGTGTTCGAAAATGGTGATAATACGAGAGTCGTTTCTGTAGAAATCCACAGAATTCGGTAACTAAGATGATAGTTTCTCAAAATTTCTCTTGCATTTTATAACTAATGAGCTTTCTTATGATTTCATTAATGGATATTTTTAGTTTAGAGACATAATAAAAGGTGGAAATCAAATGATTAATTGTATATGATAAATAAAGGAAAGTACAGTTGATGCATGTAAAAAAGTAGAACTCTCATTACACGCAAACGTATGTCTCCTTCTTTTGGTAATGCTGTTATTTTTGACATAGTCTCGTTTATAGTCGTACTGTCCATTGCCACAATCACATTTCAACGAAGGAGTTTTCTCAGAAGTGTTCTGCTTTATTATTTGTTTTTAATTTCGAAAGGGTAAGAATTCAACTGATTTTCGTGCAATTTTTATATGAGTAAAATCTTGGTAATAGTACTGCAAAAGCTGAATGCTATATAAACTAAGCAACGAGGGTACTGGTAATGATAAAAAAATACAGCTTTGGTTTGAAAGGTTTTGATCAGGTCATTTTTTCCCTTCAAAATGAACCCCGTAGTTGGCACAAAAATGTCTGTGAACAATGATAATCGCAAAGTATTGGCAGAAACGAATCCAACTGTATCTATTATTGTCCAGTCCATTGATGTAGTGCATGAAAAATTGAAAATTATACGTCAACCAATTGTTAATTGGCATAGCCTAATACTTCCCCACAGGCCACTCATGTCGTATAAAACAGCCGCGAAATTAAATGAATAACAATATGAAATTTTGCTACACCCAGAGTATTTACCCGATTTCTACTTTTCAACATATTTCTTACGGGCTAAACATTATAAAAATAACGACAGTCTGAAAAATTCCCTAACAGAGTTTGTTGATGGTAAAGACGAGAATTTTTAAAAGAAAGTGATGGGGGGGGGGGGCCCCATTGTGACATATGGAGCCTCTAATTTTCATAATTTTTAGGTAAACCTTTGTTGACTGAAATTCCTTAAGAAGGGTGCTTCCTTTCCGCGGGAACATTCGCCTAATCAGCGATGTAGGAGTGATGGTAGAAAAGAGTTCTGCGCCTTAATATTGATGTGACATGGTTGAGTTTATAATGGGTTGCACTTGAAAATCACCAGAGAACTATGTGAAGAACGATGTAGAACTAAATGCCGAATTCTTGCGAGTCAAGGTGAGCCCCTTCTCACTCTGCTCTTCCTATTTTCAAGTTAATGGGGTTTTTGTAAATTTTCAATGATCTTAAACTCTTAAATAAACTTAACATTAAATTTACCATGTGTAGTCTCATTTCACAGAGACTTAATTTTAATTCAGGGTTTCTCAAACTGTGGGGCGCTCCCCCTTGGGCGGCGTGATAACCCTACGAGGGGTGCGCGAGCATATTGAAAAGTCGAAAACAAAAGATTATTTAAAAAATTATTAAGTTACTGAAAGTAAACAAATACATTCTGGCATAATAAAAGATAAAACATTCATTTACACTATAATACACTTATAAATGTATCAGTACTGCACAATCTATTTTATAATTAACTTAACAATACTAAGTTAAGGACAAGTTTAATAATTACCAGTGACCCTATGGATTTGTCATGTATAAAATTATATATGCCAACATTAATACTTATCTTGATAATTTGTACGGTTTATAATTATAATCCCCTAAATACCGATTAAAAATTTCGCTCCCCAATGCCACCATTTAGCACGTAGATAAATGTGGTGAATTGAGGGGGGCGGCTTCGCGAGTGGTAGAAAAATGATAAATAATCAAATCCTCTGGAATAAGCAAATTCTTTGCAAACACTGTCAAGGTCATTTTCCAAAGTCTTCTGAATAATTTTATTGATAGCAGTTCACAGAAAAAACATGACTTCATAAAGACGTATATATACGTCTGGGGGCAATTAACACACTGGCTGAGCGAGACGTTTATATACGTTGGGAGGGGACTTAAGAGGTTAAAGTCGTATTGTAGGTTTAGCTTCAAAATATAGTATTATTAAATTTAATACATCTTTATTGTATGGAGGGGGGAGCGATGCAAATTATGATTGAATAAGGGGTCGCGAACATTGAAAGTTTGAGAAGCACTGTTTTAATTCTTTATGATGCGAACGCAAATTAAATGGGACCTGAGTTGTAGTCAATTCTTAAAGTTAAAAACTCGCATCAAAAGGTATCTATGCATTAAAATCTCATGAAAAAAGGTGTATTGAAGCAGATGAAACACATTTTTATTAAATGGACAGCTTTTGAAATAGAGATATGCATTTTAAAATATTCACATAAAAGTCTAACATTTCTACGCACCTACCTAATTCGTTATTTATAATAATATAATGTACATCTACAGTTTATTTCAACAAATACAATTGTTATTATTACTTAATAATAAGATTAATGTGAAAAAACTATGATAGATTTTTTTTAAAGTCCTTCTCTAAGAACATTACTTCAAATTCAATACTCAAAAACTTTGTAAATTTATGGGAGTTAAAAATAAAAGTTATTTGGTTATATAAAATATATACTAATTTATCTTACGAAGGGGAATAGAGCTACCATTGTAGCGCTGTCAAATAAGTAAAATTCATATTTGGCAATGTAATTCTACAAGTTACGGTTTTCTACATTTGATATGTGACAGAGTATTTTATACCATAAGAAATCCGCCATAATTTATCCAAAAGTTTCTACTTCGATGCTTAAAAACAAAATATTTCTATTTCAAAATGAGCACACACACAATGAACTATTTTATAAAAATCTCTATAGTAAAGTATACATTGTCATGTGACATAATAAATATAAGATTAGGAATGTCTGGTGATGTTTTGGAAAGTGCATTTAGACTCAAATGGTGTGGATGGAAAAGTTGTATCTCACCTAAATACAGTGCTCAAAAGAAGTGAGGCATGATATATTTTCTTCATAAAACATTGTAAGTCTGTAGTTTAGGACTGCTATTGTCAAAACTTCCAAAAAGTTTTTTGCTGTTTGTGAAGGGAAGTTTGCTTAAAAAAAATATTCCACACGAATAATTTTTTTGATACATAATAAGTATATTCATTTCTAGCAAGTCGTAAGAAAGTTTTGATAAACTATTTTATGTTAAAAAAAATAGTTACTTTTGTGCAAGAAACATATTTTCCTTCATTAAGTCTTATATTAAATAATAAGCTGTTAAATAATATTGAATATAAAATTTAATTTTGACTATTAAATTAATATATTCTGATTATAAAGTGGTCGAATTTAGAAGAATAAAGAATCTTTTTTTTTTCTTTTTAAATTTAGTATAGTGTGGAACAATCGAAGCAGTCTCAAAGCTTGCACGTTAAGTAATTAGTTATTTAATTTCTTTTGAATATTTGATTCAAATTACATGAAGATTTTATTATATTTCATAAAATGTTATTTTAAAATAACTTTTTCTAATAGTAAAAATTTATCTTTTTTTTTCCTTTCTTCAGATTTGGAAGTGAATCAAAAAACTTTCGGACAGGATTCAGACGCGCTTTTCGATCACTAAAATATTTTATCTGTTTTACATTTTTTAAAAATATTTCCATGTTAATCCAACTAAGAATCATATCGTATCTAAAGTACAGATAGTACTTAACTTAGGTTTTTAATACCTAAAGTACTTTTAGGTATTAAAAATCGTATTTTGAAATTATATAGTTGTTTTAGATAAAAACAAATTATTTTTTTTCAAATTGATATCATCATTTCTTTAAATCAATTTCTCTTACTATTATTAGTTTTTCAATGAATAATACTCAAGTAATTCCTTTAAATCTCATATGTCTGTAAAATTGTTGTATTTATTAAGAAAAAAAATTATATTCTATATCGTTAATATACAGTTCATTCAGATTTAATTTTGAATAATTATTTCAAAATAGTGAAATTCGATCCTTTCACAGAATTTAATCCTTAAAAATCAATCATAATTTTCAAAACATCTACAAGCTTTAAAAAAAATTAGACAATATTTCTTTATAGTACATATTTGATTTATAAAAATATTACTCTTTAAAAAGCGTTTTTTCTTTATTTAAGGCTGTTATACATTTTCATTTAATATTTGTTAAAAAATTAAAAATAAATTATGCTGACTCATGTGCTTAAGAAAGTGTTTCAATTGCTTAATATCAAATGTACTTGACTTGACACACAGATGTATAGAAGTACGGATTTTAAGATTAAATCAGTCGTTATTCATCAGCGAATTAATTTTCCAGTAGTACACATTCCATACTTTGCTAATTAAGTTTAATGTCTACCTAATGTAACAGGTTTTAAGAAATGTTTGTACATGTGTTACATTGAAATTCCCTTAATTTCATTTTAACATATATCATTGATTAAGAGAAAAACAGGATACATAACTTTTTCTTATAGGGATGAGTTGCTTCTAAACAATTTAAAAGTACTTGTTTTTCGTTTTTTCCTGTCCGGACGTGAGTTAATTTCTCTTACTAGTTTTGGCACCCATGGGACACTTTACCGTCATTGATTTCTGTTATTTGTTAGAAAATCGAACAAGCTTTCTCCTAACTAATTTTTGGAAGTTTTCTTTCTAAATTCTATGATAATAATTAGTTAAGGACTCTTATACATTTGGTAATTTTTTTTTAAATAAATGCTTCGAAACTCAAATTTTAATATATTCGACAAAATTATTATAAAAATGATATATACCCAGAATAGGAAATAGATTTTGCTTATCTTATTTTTATATTTTGTAAAACATTGTACAGCTTTTCAAGTTTAAACAATAATTGTCTTTACTACTGTATGGATTATAACTTTGGATCAAAAGAGAATTAGAAAGTATTTTTTACAGAGCTGTTAAGACATCTGGATTTCAGTGATTAAATTTTGATAATTAGTCTTGTTTTGCAGAATTTTTTTTCTTAGATTAGATTCATTTATGAGTTGCTGACTTCAATCTTAAGTCACTTTTGAAGCCAAGACTAGAACACAAGTAGGAATAATTTTACGATAATTAATGTCGTATTCATATTTTAAAATGCATTATGATATAAAAAATAAGTAATCAGGAGATCACAGCCCCCCAAAGATAAAGAAAGAGAGTACCCATTTTAAAATAAAGTAGTGTGCATTTGAATCTGGTGAGTTAGCTTTTATTAAAGCAGGTTAATTTCAGTTAGCTAAATTATACAGCCACTCTATAAAAAAAATGTCTTACCATGATTACGACTATGACTTGAGAGTTAATGGTTTCAAATCTTGAACTCTCGGGTAGATTTCTAACCTTGAAATTCTCAAGTATGTGTGTGTGATTTGAGTTTAAACAAGTAAGCAAATATCTTATTATTTACATATTCCTTAAACTGTTTATATCTCAATATAAAAAATTTAAAGTTCAATCATAGCTGACTATTAATAATTTTCGCAAACCAAAATTTCGAAAATAGTAAGGATTATTTTTTTATGTGAATAAGTAAATACAATAGCCATCTTTACATAGCAATAATTAAAAAGAAAATTCGGACAACTCCAACACATTAGATTTGATAATGATTTTAAGATTCTTACCTGAAATACCAAAATTAAAATTGATACAGAACATGTTTCTTTTACCTTAGTATCAATGATTCCATTAATATTTGTGATAAATATGCGTATACTTAATTTAATATACATGTATTTTTTTTTTTGGAATAAAGCTTCGCCAACGTGGTATCCGTTTACTTCGCAACGAATTGCTTAAACCCCTGCTCCCCTATAGAAAATAAAAGCTTTGCAATTACGGTTGGTAGCAATTTGGTCGCAATTACGATTGAAAAAGCCCCAGAGAAACGATTCCCAGACCTTTTCCCTCTCCCATTACATTTGATTGCCTTTTCATTCATAAGTACCCTCTATTTAATAGAAAATTGATCAAGAATTCTTACAGTTTTGCCGCCGAATTCGGTAAGATTCCTCGAAGACCAAGGTAGATCTACTTGGCAATTTTTTCGAAATTATATTGTGACCTATCTTGGAGATATTTGTTTGAAGGCAGTGTGAATTTTCATGACTTTCCCATTATAATTTTAATGCAAATACCATATAAAAAACACTAGTTTTATTTCTCATATTAAAGAAAAAATAATCAGCCCCCCTCGGAGTAAAAGTTATTATTGCTCTCACTCAAATTTGTAGAGAAGTATATACATCTTATGTTAGCAAATGCCGTGAAACAGAAAAATTACCAATAAGAGGCGAAACAAAATTTGAAGGTTTTGGTAATTGTCTTTAGTTGCAATATTCATTTTTCCAACACCAAGCAGAAATTGGAATTACAACCAAAATTATGTGAACTTGAGAGTTGGTTCACAAACTCAGGTACATATATTTCCAAAGGAACTTGGATGTCCTTTGAGAAGTACGGAATATAAGCAAGAATATCGGAAGAATAAATTTATATACGCAGTTTACAAGTATCACATTTTGTGGGAACATTAGTTCATTGCACAAGCCAAATTACAATACCAAAAAAGAAAACATTCAGAAACCACTGGTTAAAAGTTTCATGACCAGCAGTTCTGTCGAGTTGATAAGCGACGTTTGCCTTCTGAATCGCACTGAGCCTATAATTCATCATGTAACTTGATGTGAAAGTGAGGAAAGTCAGATATTTCTTCAATTGCGAGTCTTTACTCCTTTGACCAACTTTCAAAATAACAAGGTTTATCCTCAATAATTCTTCAGTAATTTTAGGAGGATTTTATTTTAAAATACTAACTAACTTCTGTGTTTTTTCAATTCATCATTTAAACTGAGAAATAAGTTTGCATTTTTTTTTCAGTTATGCATCCTAAGATGAAATATGTTTTTAAGCCAATAATATATTTTTAGTCATCATCCGATACACATGTGCCATGCTTTCACTCAGATCTTACATGCCTACATTTTCTTTAAAAATGAGTGAGTGAAAGAGTTATATTAAATCCGCTCTATTAAGCTGCTCGAGGACCACTGAGGACGGACCTCGTAGTTTCGAGTTATGGTCAAAATGACGAGAAACGACATCTAAGCTGGCATCCCTCTTAACTTCCACACCACACCAACGGGAGGATGTTTGATCCTCGATATATTTAACGCGCATCAATACCTCTTGACTGCGGGTCTTCAGCGGTACTAGGCTCGAACTCTTGACACTCCAACCACGAATTCCTGTCAATGAACACTAGACTACCTCGACCACCTTTAACCCCTTAACTGCCTATTAAAATTGGCGTGATTCGATCCCCAGTGCCATTGTTTTTCACATAGTCGTAAATATGTGGTGTAGTGGGGGGAAAAGAAAAAACACAAATAAGTAAAATTTGCGGAAAAGATTTACTTATCTTTTCCGCAAACACTTTCAAGGTTATTTTATTGAACTCTAAAGAATTCTGAATAGTTTCACTGATAGGCAGCGCACAGAAAATAATCGTATTTTGGAAGAACAGATATATACGTCAAGGGGACATAAACTACCGGTTGAGCGAGACGAATATATACACCGATGGCACTTAAAGGTATCCGACTACGTTAGAACGTTGATTTTAAAAAGGCCCTTAAATGGATAATTTTAATGATATTTCGTGCCACTTAATTAGAATACGTGTATAAAATTGTTTTAAGGACATTTTGACAAAAAAAATTAATTAAACACAATATTTCGGCAAAAAATTAACTTAGAAAAACCTTTTTTCAAAATGTTCTTCTTTTGTGAAAAATGCTTATATTATAATAATATTTTGCCTCTATATAGCTCTGTACAGAGGCTCAACTATGGTTTTTAAAAAAATTATTATTTTCAGATTTACAACCATTTGAAATATAATTATCAAAGTTTTTTTCTTAAAATTTCTCCCCTCTGTTGTCTTAAAACATGGATAAACCCACTTCTAAGTTATATATTTCAAAAACTCTACTTGAGCCTCTGTACAGAGGTCTTAGCTATATACAGGCAAAGTATTATTATAAAAAGCATTTTTCACAGAAGGAGAATGTTGTTTTGAAAGCGGATCATTCTATGTTCACTTTTTGTCAAAATATTGTTCTTCAATAATTTTTTATTGTAATACTATTCTTAAAGCAGTTTTATAAACATTTTATAATCTAAGTGACACTAAATATCCTAATATTATCCATTTATACGCTTTTGCAAAATCACGGTTCCGAACGTAGTCGGATACCTTAAGGGGTTAAAAATGACATACAAGATTATTTGAAACACTAATTTGGAAAAAAAAAACGAGTCACATCTTGATAAACAGGACTCAACAAACATTAGAGGAATCTAAAAAATCTCCATGCTATTTAATACACTAAGAACAGCAAAACACATGTTTACCGCCAAAGGAAATCTTACTAACACAAGCAGGATACACAATCCTTAACCCTCCCATATTAAACAAACACATTATCTAAGCATAATGTGTAGACATCCGAGATCCATTTCCTTCGCCCATGTACAGGAAACCTTTTTCACGGACCATTAAATACAAATAAAGATTACGATTTATCACTGCGTGAACAGAAGCAAACACGAAAGGTTTTATTTGTCCCATCGTTTATTATAGAACTGTTGATTGATTTCTGATCTTTCAGTTACAAGTTATGATACGTTATGAGTGATCTCAGGATAAAGCATCTTTTAAATTTCTCGTTCCATTTATGTTTAAGTACAACTCACATTAAGTGAATCTCTGTTTTTCGACGAGCATTATTTTGCCATCTATTTCGAGATAGAGAAACAATTTTTTATGCTTTTATAAACGCTATAACTTAAATAATTCAATCTATTTGAGTAGAATAATATCACAATTTTTTTTGTATGGAGAGATGGAACTAAATGCGAGTGCTCATAAATGACCTGAAAGATAGTTTCTAAATCTGTAATAAACTATAAAAGTTACGATGCTGGAAGTATTGCTATTAGATGAACTATATTTATCAAATATATAACGATAATGTATGGTGTAAATAATAAAAAATATTATGAAGTATATTGCACATTTTTTTGAGAAAGAAGTATTCTTAGATTGTAATTGAGCATTAATAAACTGTGTGAGAGAGATATATATGGTCGCTCTTTGGTGACCATATCTTTGATTGTCAGCGTGAATTAGAGGTGTGGGATTTTCAAAATGAATAGATATTTTAAAATTCTTAATATGACTTTATTAAGAATATAACTTAAATCTCTAATAATTTAGATAAATTTATATAAGTGAGAATCTAATGAACCAAACACACAGTGATAGTTAAACCGAATCACGTAATTTAGACCACTTTATCTAAATAATTATATTATCCACCTATTCTCAATTCTGATAATATTACAAGTCTTAATATCAAATAATCAGTCCTACCTTAATCCAAAATAATATTCTATCACGGTACAAAACGTCTGGGCGCGCGTGCAATGGTATGCACCTTGTATCAATGGCTGAATATCTCGGTAACTTTATGATAGGCCGTCAATTCACACTCGTATCTCTTCCAAACATAACTTTCCCTAAATTGCCATACTGCTTACTGAAACTTCTACTCTTTTAAAAGCTATCTTATTTGCATTTCATAATCGCATTTCACTTCTTGGATTTTGGTTGGAAAAGATTTGCCATTAATCTTGGCCGTCAAAGAACCCAGAGGTTATGTTACAGAAAAGACGCGTGAGCCTGTCACAATTGATCTTATGAATCCAATTTAATTTCTAAATAATGTTCATGAGTTTTCGTTATATATATTGGGTGGAATTGGGGTTACACGGATAGAAAAAAATATAATTATCTTAATCTAAAATCTAATTATCTTAATAATAATCTAAAATCTTATTTTTTGACAAATTGAGATTTTTGCATTTGTAAGTTGTGTAGATTTTAACCTTTCTAAGAATACCTTACATTAACATATAGGGTATAGTTAGAAGCTCTTAAAACTAATTTTTAAATAATCGTTGAAACTGGTCCACGACCATTTGAATGGCGAAAAATAAATGTAAACAAAGTACTTCGTTTTTGCTTAAAAATTGAGCGTCTGATATAAACCATAACGTGTATATTTTATTGTCTCACTGTATACATTAAAATCAATTTATCTCAAAATGTAAATTTTGATGTTCGATGTACCTTTTCTGAGAAACTATTATTCACTGATTTGTAAATTTTTTATATTTTTATATAATGATAGCTAATTATATATATATTGAAATGAGCTTTTTGCAAAAAACTCAAAAATTTATTTTTTACAATTTTTTTGTGGGAGAAATGGGTCAAATTTCACTACGTTTGATAAAATATATAAATTATGAAATAATTCAAAATGAGCTAAAGGCTCTCTTCAGTATAGTGAGATAGGTGTACTTTAATAGTGCGAAAAACTTTAAACATGTACGTATAACAGTTTTTGAGTAAAGGTACATAGAAAACAGACAACTTAACATTGCCGGTATAGAGGTATCCTACTCGCCTTAATCGTTATCTACCCGTGTGGAAAAGATGCTCTATAATATAGAGATTTGAAAAAAAAATGAAAAGAATTTCAAAATTTAATATTGCCCCAAAAGGTTTAAATTATTGAAAAATTGCAGAAAGACTTTATTTGTATTCTAAAATCCTCTGACGAAAATTAAGTTATTTTTCTACAATATAAATAGCCAAAAACAATCATTTTTGATAACTCTGTAGTGAATAGTTCAATGTATGTAACAACATGGCATAACTCTCAATCCCTCACCCTCTAACGTCTTATCAGTGTTCCATCCAAACTTTTTCCGTCTACCGCATTACTGTGCACTGTAATTTCGACAGTTTCTTTTTTTCTTCTTCTTTATAGATTTAATATAAGAGAAGTTGTTTAATGTACCTGGTGTTTTTTCCTCTTGTGTCTACTTAGTAGGTGCCCTCTCACTTCAATAAATGTTAAAAAGTATTAAAAGTATGTTTTTCTTTAACAAAAATTACTTTGACTTTTTTACCAAAAAAAAACCTTAAATACCTAAACTTCATTTCCCCTATGGCCGTACAACATAAAAGCTATTTTTTTAAAAATTTTATTTTGCTAATTATCTGTATAACAATTATGATCTTTACCAAAGAGGGGATTTTAGTAAATCTGAAAAAAAAAATCCATCCACCATAATATTTTTGTTCTGTTACATACCTGAAGCTTTTTTCACCTCTAAATATTTACCACCTTCATTTAAACATTTGTCGTATTTTTTTGCGTGTTTCAGTATTTATATATTATACAGTAATACCCCAAACTCTTTTTACGCAATAGGTGGGCCTGAGTGATAACCGCGACAGTTGAATTTGCGTAAGTCGGGGTACAATTTTGTACATAAATGCATGTAAATTATTTTTATTTAGGACCAGAAATGAAGGAAAATATTAATTTAGGGTAATAAATGTCTAATAAAATCTTAGATATCGCAAATACACATAAAATCACAATACGAAGTTATTTTGATATAGAAGTTTCATGAACTAACTCTAACGGAGCAATGTGCCGACTCAAAGTTGTTGTTTTTTCCACAAAATTTCCTCGTTGCATGCTAATATTTTTTATTCCTTGTTTTGTTGAAAAAATACGCTCCTAGCTGAATTCTATATTTTCTATAATTTGTAAGCACTTTTTTAATGAAGCGGAGGCCCATCAAATTACTAACCTGGTTTAATCTAATATCCGGAGAAAAATATAACATCGGCACACATTCTGGTGTTTGTGATCAAATCACAAATGTTTCAATGTAGATGGCGATTATGTAGCATTACTCTTACACAATTATTTGTTGTGTTTTTCATTTTGTAAAACCGAACTGTGTTTATTATTTTCTGGATGATCCTCCTATATTTTTTAATTTTTCCGCCTATGCAAAGGTGGATGATATTTTAAAATGGATATTATGCCTTTATGAAATAGTTGATCATAGTATTTCTAAGTAATTATAATTTGATAAAATCGTAATCAATTTAAAGGTAAAAAAAGATAACAAAAACTTATAAATGCCTTACAATCTCATACAAAATCACATAAATTCATCTTAATTTGGAACAAGAACGAAATATTTAGCGGTTAGTTTGTATACAGTTTTACGAAGGTACTTACTTACAATTAAAAAATATTCTATGAAGTTCATTGTACAGAGCTAGAATAAATTATCAACAAAATTATAATTTTGTAATAATAATAACTGAAATATTACCATATATTTTTCCTTTGGAAAATATTTAAGACATAGATGGTTCTATTTGATCAGCTGCGTTATATAATTTATTCCCAGCACAATGGGGATTTACACCAGCGATGAGTCAGAAGAAAAAGAGGGAGAAATGAGAGAATTATGAGAGATCATAAGAGAAAACGTATCATTTAGTTTCAGTGGTTGTATAATAAATGTTGTTTTTGAAGTTTTTGAAACAGATTAAACCTAGTAGAAAGATCAGCAACAAAGTTAATGTACAAAAATTCATAAATAAATGTGCGAATTAAATACTTAATGGGCATATGAATCCTTTTTGAATGAGCTTCATTTCTATATGCCAATATGTTTAAAACTCGTGCGTAAAATGGAATATTTTGGCATTTTTATATAAACTCAAAGCACAATAGCATGATACAGCAAAGGTTCTGCGATTTGGAAAATTTAGTTTCAAGGGGAAAAAATACTTTAAATGCATAAATTACAAAAGAATTTTATATACTTTAATAAATATACATTCATTTATATGTTATACAAAACAGGAAAAATATCCAGAATTTAAGTAAAAGTGTTAGAAACAAGTAATTTATTTTTAAAAAAAATATTTGCAGGGAAGTCTTAAAATAAAAAATAAAAAATCATAAATGCATATTCCAAAATAAAATTTAAAAATAACTCACATAATTCTCAATATATATATATATAATATGGATTAGTTTAACAAATACACTTTTTTTACATTTTTGAAAAAGTATTAAAACAACATTTCAATAATATATGAAAATTCAAGATTTTAATTTCAAAATAAAAAAAAAATCTGTTACAAAACCCCCATGTTTACATGAAAGCGAGCTTGAAAGGCACTTCTTACCAGTAGCAATATGATCTTTTTTTAAAAATTCAAACTCATTACTCATTTACCTAATCCTAATGTTCATTTTCTGCAATATGCTTTCTGGATTCATACCATTTTTATACTCATAAGTATCTATAATACATATACAATCTTTTTTTATACTACTAATTTTCATTTCCCATTTATAAAGTTTGTAATATATAAAATTTACAGTATTTCTCTTACACAATTCAGTTTTACTTTTATTATCTTTCGAAAATATTTCAAAATTATATTTTTAAAATTATTTAGATTAATAAAATATTCGAATAATTTTTATTTTACACAAAACTACTTTTATTACAATCTTATTTTTTTTTTCGAGGAAAACCTTTAATAGTTATTGTGTACTCTTTTTCAGGAAAATATTGATCCACGCCTTCATATATTATATTACATTTTTAATACGAAGAATACTCAAAGTTTTTCACAAGGAAAAAAATCGACAGGACGTCATACATGTTGACAGCTTAAAAAATTTTGCTCATAACAACACTTTCTTGACTTATAAAGTTTACTTATGGTCTAGACAACGATTACATTAATCAATATACTGCCGACTTTTTTTAATATGCATCACCGTGTGGGAAAAATCAGATAATTTTTTTTCTCAGCGTAAACAACTTCAAAATAAAAGTTTTGAAAACAATGTAAGCTTTATTAGTCGACTTATCACCAAAATCCAATAATTCATTTTTACAAGTTATTTATTTTTTATTAGCGTAGTTTGAAATTTTTCTATTCAACTGAAAAAATTTTAGTTGGAAAAATACATTTTTGTGATGTGCGTCTTTTGACATTTCATTTTTTTTCACACATTACTACTTTTATTGGATTTCGAATCTATTTTTGTTGTTGATGGTAAATACAATATTTGATATAATTTTTTTAGAAAACAAGAGATTTTTATTACTTTTAAAAATGTTTGAGGACATCAGTGAAAGCTCTTGCCAAGTTTATTTTAAATTACATTTTCTTATATTGCTATTTTTTTTCTGTTGCACTAATTCTAATTTTTTTCAATAAACCTCAATAAACTGGAACTCTTAATTTTGAACCAGTGATGAGAACAACACCTGATCTGGAATCCCCTCTCCAAACTTCCATACAATGCCAACAGGAAGTCTTTGAACCTCGACAGATTTAGTTACCATCAGCCCCTCTACACGGTGAGTATTCAGTGAAACTAGAGGAGCTCCAACTCATTACACACCATCTACGAGACCTAGATCAACAGGCTATGGTAACCACTGGTTTGTCATTGAGTGATTAGAGTTAGTTGTAATACATGCACCATTTTTTTTATTTATAGTTAATATAATCTGTTTATTTTAATTAAAAAAATTATTTCTTTTATTTCTATTACTTTGAGAGTAGCAAATATGTTTGAGCAATAGAATTTTCTCATGATAAGTATCTACGAAAGGAATATCTTAAGAATTATTTTTGGAGGAATTCATTCAAATGGCTCGTGGCGAAAAAGATCCAATTTAAAACTCTATGATTCATATAAAGAATCTAACATCGTTGACTTCATCAAGTACAATGAACTAAATAGACAGGCCATGTTGCCAGAATGGATGAAGACTGCACCACTAAAAAAGTCTTCAATTCCCAACCAATTGACACACGGAGAAAAGGCAAATCTATGATGAATCAATGGCTTAGAAAAATACCTCCTAGTTCTGAGAACTAAAAATTGGAGAACCTTCTTGAGAACGCCAAGGCCCACCCTACGTTGTCGAGCCACTGAGGAAAGAATTGAATTTTATGTTTGATTTCTTATGCGGCTCTGCTCGAATCTACATACATTAGGAGAGTTTATTCATGTTGTTCCACACTCAACTCTAGTTTTCAGTAACTAATCTTAATGTTAATATTTGAATCTGAATAACCACCAAACTAAAGCCAAGTATTCTTAGAGAAATGGAAAAGCTTACGATATATTGTGTGAATAGCGATTTATATTTTTAAAAATAGATAGTGTGAATGTTAAAAATGAGGGGATTTCAACAAACGGGAAAACAAATTAATATGGATGGAAATAAGGTACATGGCAGAAAATCAGCATTGAATTAAATATTTAATTCTAAACCAGAGAGTTAATTCAATCACTCTCAAAGGAGTGTTTAACTTGAGGCAATTTTAAATCATTACTAAATTTATTTCTTACTTAATATATTCGCATCGAAGAAAGATGATTTTGTTTATTTTCTAGTTTTTAAATATGTTCTTACATCCAGCCTTTATTAAAAAAATTAAAGGAAAATGATAACAATGTAATTATAACATATAACTCTGAACATAACCTGGATTTTTTTGATAAAATAAGCTCAAAAAATTTTATTTATTTTAAAGATAAAATTCAATACCATTGTTGATTTCAGAGTAAACTGTGATAAAACAATTACAAGCAGTGGAATTTACAATGTAGAATTCATATTAAACCTCCTAACATACATTATACAGTTTAATGCTGTTGTTGCTTTGTAAACTTAACATTTGACTGGAACTTTTATAGTGAAATTATTACGACGAATTATGAAAATTTTCTAGTTTTATTTTAAAGATTATCCCGTCATCTGAATTAGTCTCTCAAAGACCTAACCTCCATTCTATAGCTATCTGAGAACTGTTAGAGTCCCTAGTTGTATTACACGCGTACGTCCAAGTTACAGAATGGAAATTAAACTCGGAATCATCATATGCATTAATGCAGGGAATAGGCTTTGATAGCAACTTGACAGGCATTGTGAATTTATTGTAAAATTTACCTTTCTTTCTCCGGGCTATTGTAGATCTGTAAACAATCACAAACAGTTTCTTTTACATGAATTTTGGAGCATCATATAGTTTCATAATGTTATACAGACCTTTGCTTTTTTTTATTATGAATATATTCCTTACTCAACATCAGATAGCAGCTTAAGACCCTCTTGTATTATTTGTCTTCTTATAATTCAAAGTTGATGAAATCTTCGTGAGGTATATATTATATAGCGAAGTGTGACCAACATTTTTGAATAATAAGACCTTAGACAAAATAGGTTTGCGATATTTCACTTTCTCTATTCATCTAAATCAGATCTAGGCAACTATATACTAAATTTTGTTTTACATGCTATTACATAATATAGGTAGAAATTAGGTGATGAAGTACGAAAAGAAGTGTCAACTTTTTGTAACGTGTCTATTTCAAAAAATCACGAATACATATTCCGTCGTATGATACTTATTTTAGGATACTATTTAATAAAATTTGATAGAGTTTTTATAAAAAATTAGATTTATAATAATTAACAAAAGCAAAAATAGATCACATTATTTCGCTTTCGGCCAAGAAATAACAAACTATTTCTACAAAAAGTATGCTCTAGTTTTGTTCGTGTAATTGAAAAACTCTATGCTGTTCTGTTAATTAACTTTTTCTGTAGGCTAAATATTCTTTTAGAAATCCAGCATGAATAAAATAACAAAATATGTAATGTATTCTATGCAAGCAAACTCAACAATTTATATGTAAAACTCTGGAATAAAGGGTCAGGAAAAGCAATGTTACACAAAAGACAGACCATAAAACTAATCCTTAGAGAAACATAAATTGATTTAAGCAAAAATAATACTCGCGTTGACGCAAATAAAAGTGACATAATATGGTGATGTTGTTAATAAATGAATTCTAGTTTATCATTCTATGAATGTGGGCTGCCATTATAAGAATATAAAAGGCATTGCATTTATCGCTGTTGGGGACTACAGTAAATGAGAGGTGAAGGCTAAAAATTTTATCTATTCATGGAAATAAGAATTTAAAGAATAGAACCCCTGTAGTTTCCTATACAGTTATAAGAAAAGTTTTCATATTAACGAAGAACATAAAGGATAATGTTAATACAGTTACATATTTAGAACAGGGGTGTCCAACATGTGGCCCACCAGTACGTAAATTGCGGCCCGTCGACACTTTTTAAAAAAAATTTAAATATCAGATTTTTAAAGTTTTTTCATTCTGAAATTTATTTGAGGGGAAATATATATATTTACTATGAATTTGCCAGTTACCTGTTCTTGTTTTAAAATAAATCCTTTTGATAATAGAAATGTCCCTTAGATCAAAATAGATTTATATTTTATCAAGCAGTTACATTTGATTTTACTACCATTAATTACTTTTTTAATAAATTTCGAATTGCATTATGCATATTCTTTACTATGGATGGTACATGATTCTTTGTGTGTGCGACTTTTGATTCTCCTCCTCCTTTTCTGTTTGGAATGCCCAAAGAGCAACAGGCTGTCAGAGATGTTTTTTAAAATTTAAAAAAATATTCAGGCCATTTAAGATAAAGGACATTGTATACTTAATCGTTTGCGAATGACAGCACTATCAAATTTCAACAATGAGTAACGAGAGATGAATTCAATAGGAACACCGTAATTTTCAAGAAAATGGCAACTGTAATATTTTAAACATTGTTTGATCATTTCATTATTACATTATATAAACATTATTATATTATCTATGTCTGTATACGTGAGAAATAATGAAAACAATATTAATAATTCATTCTGTTTTAAATTTTCACTCCAATAAATGTTTCTTTGTTTCCAAATCTGATATAAAGGTACATATTTTTGTGTGCAGCCAGCGAGATCATAATGTTTTTCCAAAGTGGCCCGCAAGGTCATTTGGGTTGGACACTCCTGTACACTGGTGTTCAAAATTAGGAGAATTTTTAGATTTTGTCGATTATCTCTAGAACTACTGGACAGATTTTTATGAAATTTGGTATGTATATAGGATTGATAGAATGCAAAAAATAACAATTGAAATACACACGCATCATCGCGCGTAACACGAATCGAAGTCGAAATGTACGAGACAAGAGTTGCAGAATATAACAAAAAAAATTGGTTAATAGGGGATATGGTCCTCTTTTTCAGATAAACATGCCTCACACCATGATTTTATCCTGGATGTAAGGGAATTTATCAGTTCTTGTGGCAAATAATCCCACTCGTTCAGCAATTCTTTTAGGCATTGGATGGTTCTCGGAGAGATTTGAGAGTTACTATTGCCCTCTCCAAAGCGTTCTAGGCATGAGGTCTGAAGATCTAATTGGCCAATCCATTCGGTGAATATCCTCACTTGTCAGAAATTCGTAGATCAGATGACATTTATGTGCATCGCGTTGTCATCCATTAAAGTAAAAATCAAAGATAACTGCAAAACCTGATCCCAATCCGTCACAGCAGTCGCAGTGACACTTTCAAAGGCATGGGGATGTGAGCCAGGCCATCCAACGTAGCACCTGTCCCGTCCATCTTTAGACTTCTGCTGCCGTAGTGCTCGTTTCTTGGATATTTGAGGACAGGAACGGGTCCCTGGTACGATTTATATAAAAGTGCTGCTAGAATTTAGAACTAGAGCTAGTGAAAGATATTTTATGGAATATGGAGAAAAATAATAAAGGCACTGTAAGGACCTTAATGTTGATTTATAAAAAAAATTGTGTGGAAATTTTTTTTTTGAAAATTAAAGAATAGCTGCAAAAGTACAAAATCATATTTTACAGCAATTAAATAATTGAGAGAATATACTAAATATCTAGGAGATTTTTTACAACATTAAATGAATTTTTTATAATTTATTACAAATTTTAATTTCATTTGTGAATTTAAAACTTTCGACTTTTGTTATGTTATAACAAGTGTTAGATGTTTACTCCTATTCTAAAGCGGATGGTTCCAATGGTCAGTTCCCCCACCCGCAGGAAGGGAGGTCAGTGCCCAAAAGGGCACAAAAGAGATGAGCTCGGTTTAGAAGAAGGGGAATGACTGTGACGTGGCTTTAAACACACGCGTTTTGCGTTAACAGCATTATATTGTATGAGAAATAAAATAGTGTATACATTTCTTTGTGAAATTTTTCTGCTTTTAGTCTTGTGAATTTACTCTACTGGAGAATAACTGCTTGTGACCATAATAAGAGACATAATTTGGATTCAATTGATAGTATGATACAGAACTCAATTTGAAAGCTGATTTTAGAAACATGGTTAAATTAAGAGCATCGTTGGTTGTTTTTTCACTTTTAACGTTTATGCTTCAATCGAAAAAAATATTAATTTGCAAAATACATGAAACAAAAGAAAACGCAAACCTAAAAAATAATTATATTTCATGAAATACTGAGAGCTCACAGTTACTGCTTTGGGTTATTTATAACAGCAATCTGTCATAAATAAAATGAATGACTGAAACTAAACATTGGAAAATGATATAAAAAATAGTTACTGTGCTAATTCCTCCAAATAATTGAAATATATCAATGGAATTTTTAATGACGATATGTACATTAAGAATAGAAATACAATAACATTTTCACCTGATATAAATATGAGTACCTGATATATACTTTGAAAAAATGCCAATCCATGTAATTTTTAATTTAATGTCATAACTAAAATAAAATATTGTAAAGAATATTTTATTACAATTTTATGCAAAAACATAATATCGACTTTAAATCATTCGTAATAAAATATAATGTTAAAAATAAGACCTCCGAATCAAGAATATAAGTAAAAAAAACAACATTTATCAAAATTTATCATGTAATAACTAGTGGTTAAATATTTCAAGTCCTATTATAGAAAAAAAAAGGGAAATGAATTGGAAATACTAACGGAAGAACCATCCGGGGAAAAAAGTTAAATTGAATTCTTAATAAACTTTTCGACAAACACATGCAGATCCAGATATTTCAAAGCATATAATGAAAAAAATAGTAGTAAGAAAAAATATTTATACAAAAAGTAAAGGAACATGTATTTTATAAATGTACTTCTAAGGGAATACTTCTAGCAAAGCGAGAAAAACAATTAAAAGTAACTTAGCGAGAAAGGAAATAATGTAAAAAGTAAGCTTACTAAAAACACGGTAAACTACGTAGTCTTGAAACCTTTGCTATAGTCTAGAAAACAGACACATTTCAACTTTTTAAAATGTCGCAGCTGTTCGTAACTTAAAAATAAAGTCCTCTGATTTTAAAATAATTTCTAAAAGGAGATCTTGTTTAAGAAGAATATTTGGAACACGTATAATCTCTCTTAAAAGAAGTAAAAACTTCAGTCATACATCTGGATTTTAAGGCAATAGTGCAAAAAGCTAATCTTTGTAAAAAAGAAAGAATAAAATAGTAAATGCAGAACGGATGATCAAATTATATTTGTTATTTTTGATGATTAATGGTTTTATTTGGAAAAATATCTTTTACTTTGAAATCCCCGTATATTTTCAAATGTAAACTAACGGATTTATAAGCTGGAAGTGCCTCTTTTTTCCTCAAAAATTTACTTAAAATTCGAAACCTAAAAGCTAAATTGGAAAAAAATTCCTTTGGGAAATGAGAGGAAAGAGAAATCAGTAAATGAAAGGTGGTTGCCAACCTATGTTTCACGCCCAGCAGCATTATCATATACATTCAAATATCCCGCTGAATGAATGTGATTTTTCTGAATTATTCAGAAACTCGGATTTAGACAATGATTTTAAAGGACTTATGATTTTATTTTTATAGAATGAAAATTCTATTCAAAATACTTAAGAAATTATAAGATTAAAATTGCTTGCACATGGCTTATTAGAAATGTTAACAAAAATATTTTCTGTAATACGTTTTTTTCCCTAGATCTACGGATCCGTACGTAAGCTTACCTCACCTATATTAAATTTAAAAAGTTCCAAAAATTCTTCGCTTATGGGCATGGAAATACATAGTACATATTAATCAAGATTTTAAACTCTTTTTTTTCAGATTTAAGAGAAAGACCAAGTGTCATAGATATTTGCATTCAAAAACAGAAAATTCCAAACGAAATTTTTTAATTATGTGTAAATATACATATGTCAGGCTCGAGGCCTGCTAGTAAATGAAGGAAAACGTCATCTTCAAATGTCAGGACCTTATTATCGTTCATGCATCACCATTCCAACATGGTGGCCACTTGGTGCCTAATTGGACAGAACAAAAGACATCACCACAGCAAGAAATCACCAGCCTTCGTGTCTCGATTGTTTTCGTATCTATATCAGTGCGCTCGCTCTACCTTAAATAGTCTTATTCACTCTCAAATCCCTACGCGGTAGTAAAGAGCTCGCTCTATATTTATTTATTATTCGATTAATCTTTATATTAAACTTTCCAGACCTGACATTATATATATAATCCTCTATAGCCATATAAAAAACTATTTAGTTTCTCCAATAATAATACATTATTGACATTTTTATTAAATAGTGGAATTTTAATGGGGAATTTAACTGACTCTACGCTCTATGAGTTTGTGAAATTATATAATTATAAACATATACAGAATGAATTATTTAAAAAAAAAATAATAAAATTGGTTTACTTAATTTAAGCGATCGAAATATTCCTGTTGTTGCAAAATATTTAAAAACTAAAGGTGAGATGAAACACACACAAATGAATTTGAATAACAATGCAAATGGCGTACCTAAAAGATAAAAGTAAGACATTTTTTTAATAAATAGGTTCAAATAAATTTTAAGCAGATGGAACAATTTCCCCTAATAAATTAATAACAAATTATATATTCCCGTACAAAACTAATTTTTCTGCTTTTCATGGAACATATATTCAATAAAATTAAATAAAATAAACATACTTTTCAACCACGTTTCCTTAAATGTTAATATTCCGTTGTTTGATCCGATTATTTTACCCCTTTCACATCGTTCTATACAACTAAATTTATAAAAGAGCGCCCCCTTAACTAGTATCTTCGAGAAAAGAGTACAACCGTATTAAATTTGGCATTAACGGGAAACGGGTGAGAAGATTAAAGTACATTGAACTTCGTTAAAACGTCTCGAAGATTTAATAAGTAGGAAAATTATTGATCTTATGTTTCAAAACATTCAACGAGTGTTCGTAAATGCGTTTATTGTGAGTTTTCTAAATTATGTCACGTAAGCTTGAGGTTAAGTGCATTATTGGTAGTTATCTGGAAAATTTAAGAGTGTTAGGTACATAATAATTATTTTTAAGAAAACATGATGACAGTGAACAGAATTTCTATAAAATATGATAATATATTTCATAGATGATGTTTATAATATTTTACCAAACTTTTAACATTGTTTTTTAACAAAAAATTACCTTTTCTGGCACATACTAGTTAAATGTAACCGAAGTAAAATATAACTGTATATGTTAGATATAACTGAAATGTGATTATTTACAAATAAATTAAGAATCAGGAGTTGCTTCTGAAATTCATTACTAAAAGTATGAATGTGTTTTTTTTAAATTAAATAATTTTGGGATAGCTATCCGCTTAAAAAATTACAGCGATTTTCTATTGCAAAGAAGCCATTTAATTTTATCTGCCTTTTTTGATTTTTACTCGATAACACATAGTATAAATGTAATTTTTTTTTTAAAAAAAGTAAATCTCATTAGGTGATTGACTACAGTTCGAACCATGATTTTGAAAAAGAGTATAAATGGATATTTTTTTTATGTTTAATGTCAGCTGAATTAGAATATACATATAAAATTATTTTAAGAATATCATTGCAAAAGAAAGGTATCTAAAAAAGTTTGTTTTTGGCAAAAAAGAAAGAAAGAATGATATATTTTCAAAATTCTCTTTTTGTGTAAAAAATACTTCTATAATAATAATGTTTTACCTACATTAAAGCCAGGACTTCTACACCAGGGTTGTTTTAAATTTTCGAAAAATTCGCAACACTTTCAGAGTTATGATCATTTGAAATAACAATGGTTGATTTTAGTTAGAAATATTTTACTGTGATGTAATAAAAAACACATGAATAAATCCAATACTAAATTATACATTACAAAAATTGTAGATTAACCCTGATATAGAAGTCCTAGCTTTATATAAGCAAAATATTATAGTAGAAGCATTTTTCATAAAAGGAGAAGGTTTTGAAAACAAGTGATTCTTTCTTCAATTGTTGCCAAAAGTTTTCATTTAAATAAATTTTTCTTGTAATAGTATACTAAAAACAATTTTATATGTACATTCTAATTCAACTGATACTAAATATATATATAAAAAAAACTATCCATTCATACGATTTTCAAAATCACAGTTCCGAGCATATTCATTCATCTTAAGATATCCGACTACGTTCGGAACCGTGCTTTTAAAAAAGCCCATAAATGGATAATGTCCATGATATTTAGTGTCACATAGATTAAAATACATGTATAAAACTGTTTTAAGGACATTTTGACAAAAAAAATTATTTAAATACAATATTTCGGCAAAAAAGTTACTTGGAATAACCTTTTTTCAAAATGTTCTCCTTTTGTGAAAAATACTTCTATTATAATATTATTTTACCTGTGTATAGCTCAGACATCTTTACAGAGGCTCAACGATGATTTTCGAAAAATTCGCATTATTTTCAGAGTTACAACCCATTGAAATAACTATAGGCGTTGTTTTCTTAAAATTTCTCCCCTGTGTTGTCGTAAAACATGGATAAATCCACTTCTAAGTTATATATTTCAAAAATTGTAGTTGAGCCTCTGTAGAGAGGTATGGGCTATATATACACAGGCAAAATGTTATTATAATAGAAGCATTTTTCACAAAAGGAGAATATTTTGAAAATGGGTCATTCTATGTTCATTTTTTTGACAAAATATTGTACTTACATAATTTTTTATTGTAATAATATTCTTAAAACAATTTTACATACATTTTCTAATCTAAGTGACACTAAATATCATAAATATTATCCATTTACACGCTTTTGCAAAATCACGGTTCCAAACGTAGTCGGATACCTTAAAATGAAAATAATTTGAGTTCCCACACTCTCTCTACATAAAACAAAAATTCTTTTCGTGATGATATAATAAATTTATTTATCTCACACACGGGAATAATAAAAAGGTAGTTAATCCTGTTCAATATTATGGCTACAAATTAGCACTAAATAATACATGTAAACTACAGTTTTACAATTTGAGCAATGAGCATAAACATTTGTATAATTTGTACACAATTGGGGTTGATCTATCGTTAGGTGAGACAAATGGTTACCCCCCTCTATAGCATTTGATAATATAATATAAAATAGTAGTATCGTATCCGTCTTAAAATTATAATTACTTGAAAATATTTTATTTTCATACGAGAAATTTTCGTATTGCACATGTGGGCTCAAGATATAAACAGTTAAGAAAAAAAAAGCATTTTCAATTCCAAAAAAATTAAATAAAAAAGAAATAAAAAAAACGAATTTGTCAATCTTGTGAAGCATTTCACTTGACATTTGAAAGCACCGACTTGATCCAATGCCAAATTCGAATGAACAGACACCTTGTACTTGAAGAGCCTGCCGCCAACTTACTGCCCCAATGACTTTTTTGTGCCAGAAAATAATACAAACCTTTGTTATTGTTTTCGGCCATTAAATGTTACAGTCTATGATCTCGTATTTTTTTAAAGAGGTTTCTCATTCTCGCCAACGAAAAAACTTCAAAGGGGATTCTTTTAACCATGTCTTGAAGCTTAAAAGCAAACAGACAATATTTTTATGTGAAATAAATTATCTGTCTACTAAACTGTGGTACTAAAATAGTTCTGTAAAGAAGATTACGTTGATAAATGAATGTTTTCATAGGCTGCATTTAAGGCTATATGTGACGAAGTTTCTTATCTGTATCTATATTTTATGTATACTGAAATTTTTACTTAACATTCTTGGTGATTGATGCTTGATAAGTAAATAAGGGTTTATTTATCACTGTTTTAATGAACTAGTATAGTTGTAAAGGTGTTGTTTACGGTTTAGATGTAAATTAAAAAATATTTGTTAATATAATTACCATGAAGTAAATTAAAGCAAATAGAAAATGATTCCACATATTACGTATCTATTGTTACATTATAATTTGAATTTTATTACGTAGGTTTGAAGTTTAATATTAATGATATAACAAATTATGTATGAATTCAAATATATTAATTATACACAGATGTAAGAAAAATTTGTATTACCGTTAAATTCGACGAATAACGCGCACGTATAATTTCAAGCTGCAATTTTTAATTTTTAAGTTTATTCGCCGTATAATGCTCATCCCCTTTCTTACGAAGAAACCTGAAATGTATATTCCCAATGCTTTTATGTTTTGAAGTCATTTATTTGAGGTATTATCCCAAGACTTAAAAGAAAACAGTATACTTCTAGAACTATAACCCATTAAGTTTATAAGGAATGTCATTTCTTTTATGTAAACAGTGTTTCGATACATGTTAGAAGTATAATTTGTTTCTATGTTCATTATTTTTATTTTTAAAGATCTTTGTTTTTATATATATACCCGGCGTATAACCACTCACCTGTAAGTTTCAATCTTATGTTTTATGTTAAAAGTGAGCGTTTTAAACTAGATTGTAAGTATATTAATTACAATTAAAATAATACTTTTTACGGTAAATCTAATTTATTACAAAGTATGTCTGAAAAGAAATTTTTATATATAAATAATTTTATAACATTAAATATCGGTACTTTAATTTGTAGTGATTGTAATTCTTTAATTAGTGTGTTCTTTTGTAAATTAGCATGGATTTGTCAAAAGTATCATTATAATATTATATTTATCAAAATAAAATGATTTGAAAAATTTAGTTAGCTTAATAAGGAAAAAAATTCTATATGGAAAATGCTTTGATTCGCATTATTGCTTTGTCTTTACAATAATTAAAGAATATGAAGGAAATACTTTTATATAATATTACCATATATTTGCGTGTATAAGACGCGTGTAAACTAAGGAGATAAGCATATACACAGTACTTCTAATCACGCAAAAAAAGTAGCTTAGAAAAAACGGTTTTTGTGCATTTTTCCTTAGTCATGCGTGAGCGATTTTAAACATGCAACTTTCGGAGTGTTTAAAATGGAACTTTAATTCAAAAGAAGAAAGAGTGAGTTACATAAATGTTGTTAAGTCAGTGCCAGTTCATAAAATAGTTCATAAAATTCTTTTTAACTCATTGAAATGTCTTAATGCAAATTGTCATCATGTAACAAATTTTTCCACCAGGACATAAGTCGACGATTCATGCCGTATACGAATTTCTCTTCTTACTCATTTTCAGAACAACAACAAAAAATGGTGCAAAAAGGTAATACAAGGTAACAAACAAAGTGGGAAAAATGAATAAGTTTCGTATAGCGTTGTTGGAAATAAAATATCGTCGTTGGCATCTGGCTTTTTAAATTACAGCAATTTGATTTGAAAATATTCCACCCGCTTAATTTCGTAACATGTTTGAAAATTAACATATTGTACAGTATAAAAAATGAATAAAATATGTGATTGTTCCCAATAGGATTAACAATTAAAAAAACAACGTCTTTGGCGTTTTACTTTACAGTAGTATGATCGGAAAATATTTTACCTGGTTTATACCTGTTTGGCAGCATTTTCGCTTGTATGGCGACATGTTTGAAAAGTACAGAATATTTTTAAAAATTCGGTTTAGGTACGGGTTTTGAATTTTGGGTATATTTTTGAAGGAAAAACGAACTTACAACCTCTACATACTGATTGGTTTACATTTGGAATGATACGTTAATTAAAATTAAGTATTAAAGAGGTCCTTATAAATATAAAATTCTTAAATCAGTTGTTAATTCAAACACAGAAACTTATTCACAACTTGAACTTAATCAATAAACGTTCTTTAATTTACAAATATCGGAAATGCAAACCTAAAATTTTATTAGAAGGGAAGGGGAGAAAAAAAATATTCTCGATTCATTCCCTTTATTGCGAATTTACTTCAATGTTACCACAAGCCTAATTTTATTTTTAGGGTGTAAAAACAAAGAGCAAATAACATCCGTTCCACCAGAAATCAAATGTCCACATAAAAGAAATAGGGAAAGAATGTTGGCAAGACAGACAGATACGAGAATTCAATGAATTTCCTTCGAGCCAAAGGGAAGACGGGACTAGCTGGAAGGAAATTGCTACATCTTCCCCTAGATGGACAAGCAGATGATTATATCAATTGAAAGAGGGAACAGAAGTAAATGGGAGGCCAATTGAACTTCCTTAAAGCAAAATTACAGAACTTTTGTCGCTAAAGGCTCTTTTCTCGTAGTATTTCACTCGTTCAGTGACGAAT
>BMAV01002559.1:4137-21954 GCA_019973955.1 Trichonephila inaurata madagascariensis | reverse complement strand
TGTATTAGAAGGGTGAGGAGAGGAATAAATAAGTAAATCCTCTGAAATAAGCAAATTCTTCGCAAACACTGACAAGATATTTTTATTGCACTCCGAAGCCTTCAAAAATAATTTTATGAATAGCTGTGCACAGAAAAGGTCGTACTTCAGAAAGACGTATATATACGTCCGAGGCAATTAAGGTTTTTGCTGAGAGATATGTTTATGATCACTCATATTGTAGCTTTCATATTGTAGTCATATTGTAGCTTTAGCGTCTAAGTATAGTAGTATTGAATTTAATACATTGTAATTTTATGGAGTGGGGCGCGATAACAATTAAGATTGAATATTGGGTCGCAAATATTGAAAGTTTGAGTAGTACTGCACTAGAGTGAGTGATGACAGAAAACGAGTTGACTGGCACAAAGTTGCCTCCTGTGAAACCAGCCTTACATTTAATACCTTCAACAATTGTCATCGCAGCAGACAAAATCAGTGTCAATGTTCCAGCCTCACAAATATTTAAATTCTATTGTTTATTGGTTAATGAATACATTTTATTTACATAGATAACTAACTTCTAACTAGGGTTATTTGATTTATAGATTTCATTTTTTTCACGTGTCTGGTTTAATTAATTAAATTTAGATGGAAAATAAATTTAAATACTGGCATTATATTTTTAATTATCTGTCCATACACCATATGGTTTTAAAAATGAAAAAAAAATTGCGAGTAATTTAAATGTATTAAATAACATATGGTCTATTAACAAAAAAAAAAAAATCCCAAATATCCTTAAAACTAAAAAAACTGTATCAGAATGAAATTTAGAAAAACTATGGAAATCATTTTCACATAATTCTGCAAATAAATAAATAAATGAATTGTGTTACATAAGAGGAAAAAAAACAGTTTTATAGCTGACTGAAATGTAATTATTAAGTTAATCAGAACATTAACTCGATGTGATTTTGATTTTTGTAATCCATTAAAAATTACACCAATTCTATAGAACTTTCGCAAGAATTATGGAAGTTAGAAGGTTGTGACGTCTCTCGCGTTCTTCTTATAACATAACTCCTACGTTCTTTGACGGCCACGATTAATGGCAAAACTTTTCCAACCCAATACCAAGAAGAGAAACAGAGCGAAAATGCAAATAAGATATACTTTAAAAGGATAGAGGGTTTAGTGAGATTGGACGGCAATCTTAGAGATAACTTAGTGCAGAACAGTTCGGAACAAGTGTTAGACGACCTACAACCAAGGAAGAAGGATACGCTCATCTTCATTAAAAATATTAATTATAAGAAAGACTATAAGGCCTGAGTATTCTTATCTACAAGTAGCAGAATAGGAGAGTCTTCAACCAAGGTAGGAGGGTTACTATATAAAAGGTAATATTTTGTATAGGAAGTTAGATTAGGCAGATAATTAAATATAATTAAGATAAGTGATCTAGTTGTGCGATCTGACTTGAATATTCAGTTTAATTTGTGGCTTATTCTCACTTAAAGAAAGTTGTTATTTAGAATTAAGTAATTTAAGTTATTCTTAATAAAAGTTTTGTTAAGAATTACAAAATGTCTCATCTTTTAGATAATCCCACACCTCTAGCTTACGCGGATCCTACACGACATAGCTATCGCAGGATGGCTATGTCACAAGGTGCGTCTCTTTTGTTTACTTTTTTGTGTTTGGCGTCAAATTTATTGGATTTAAATTTTTAGTTTGGGACAGGGACAGGTTTAATTCTCATCAGATGATTATTTTTCAAAATCATGAATCTCATTTGTGTGTGTAAGCGGACCCTTTGCATTGGAATACAAAGGAACAATAGAAACATTTAATGCATTTTATAAATAATAAATTAAACAAATAAACAAAAATAATTTGCTTAAAATTATTTATAATAGGGCAATTCCTTTTATTTTACCAAAAAAGAGAAGAATTATGATGTCAGGATGGAGTCTAAAACGCTATAATGTCGTGATGATTCTCATTGGGGCCTTTTCAAATAGTAAAAACAAAGGGGATAAATACCAAAATTGGCAAATTTCTTGCAAGAATATTTTGAATAAAACCCATTAAATCAAAGAAAGCAATTTATTACAACTGATTCTCATAAGCTTATGGTTATACCCTCTAAAAGATTGCATCAAAGCAAGATATAGTCTTGATGTCCCATTTCACATTGATCCGCATAAGTTTATGGTTATACCCTGCAAAAAATTGGATATAGCAACATATAGTCTTGACGTCACATTTTGGCACAAAGGCATGAAAATGTATTATCAACAAGCAAGATAACAATGTTGTGGTCACATTTTGGCGCAAAAGCGTAACAAAAAAAATGCATGCCAACTATTATTTACTGATTATTTTGTTAGAACAATGATAGCTTTCGCTTAGCACAGTTCATATACTGCAGTAAACATATTGACAGTTCCAGTGAAATAAATTTATAGAACATTTGCTGTTCCACACATTTACACCTTACGTGAATTAAACTTTATGAACTCTAAACTGTGTGAAACACTTTTTTGTTGGAATACTTACATTTCAATAAATAATCCTTTTCTTTACTAGTGATTCAATTACATATATCAGTGTTATTATCTAATTATCTAAATTCTATAAAATTAGAAATCATAATATATGAAAAACTTTCTATATACTTGTGTGGATTTCTCAATAATTAATTTTAACACATTAGGAACAATAATAAGAAAATTTAAATTTCTAATTAACTTAAAAAAAATTTCCCAAGAAAAACTTAGTGAAAAAATAAGTTTTTGACAGTAAATTACACAAATATTACATGTAAATTTTTATTCCGTATGTTATATGTAATAAAATATTAATAACTAATACAATGATTTTATGGATAATCATCATTAATTCCATGCATATTTTATTCCTTGACATATTTTTAATCAATATACCACTCTCTTGCCAACCATTTTTCCCTGAGACCCTCACTTCAAAAGAAGAGCCTTAAAAATATTCATCTTTTAAGCTACCTTCAAAAGATATCGGAATTTAATCATAACGTATATCATACATGGATAAATGTATCTGCTATAAAGTGCAGTAACTCTGTCTCGATTCTGTGTGTTGTCAACAGCGTTTTAAATTTCGAATCTGCCTTCAGGAGTGCTGACATTGGAGGAAAATAGTTTTTATTTTGAAGGGGCGTTACGCATCCAAGATTTCGGGGTATTTGACACTTCCGGAATATTATTTCGGAGAGTGTCAAAAAGCTCAAAACCGTCAAGAGAACGCCAATCCATAGAGTCAATGTTTACAGCGAATAACAGCCTACGCCAAAATCTGAAAAGGAGGATAAAAATATGTCGCTGGATCAAAGACAGAATGCATTTCTGGAAAGATAGAACGCATTTCTGGAAAGATAGAACTGAGCGACATCTTGCATCGGCTAAATTATTTTTAAATAACATACTTTTACGTCAATAGGGTGAAATATAATTATTGGAAAAGAATTTTAGAGTGGATACATTTTCAATTTTGACAGAAATAACTATGAGGAACAGGGTAATTTTAAAAGTTTCGTACCAAATGTCAGAAAACCGTAGATGCTTAGAGAATTTAAAGTATAATTATATCCAAAAGCGGACAAATACATAAGTAAATAAGCGAATAATAATTGGTTTTTGTTTCAGTACATCTTTTAAAACCAAACTGAAGGTGTCAAAGATTTACACATTAAGCACAGAGATTAAAGTTCTCAGAAAAATATGAAAATATATCATTCTGTCTCAGTGGCATAATGTACACCACCGCTTCGCGTTGTGGGGGAAGGGGTCAGGACTTTAGGAAGCCCAAAGCCTGATTGACGCCTTGTACGGGGCTTGGTGCAAAACACCTAACTTTGAAGGGGGCCTTCCGTTACGCCACTGTTCTGTCTTCATAAAATATATTTATGTGATATTTTAAATAAAATATCTAAAATTAATCTAAAAATGAAAGCATAATAAATTAATAAGGATTCAATTGAACTCATTTTCATTTACCTTTTTTAAAATTTTATTACCATTTGCCTGTTTGATGTGTTTTAGATAATTTCTTTTAATTTGAATGGCATAATTTAAAAGCTATCTGTTATTTTTTTAATTGTTATTAATAGAACATAATATTTTAAAACGAACAATGTAATTTTACTGTTTCTAGAAATACATACGTGCGAAGAAAACTAGTCTTATTTTTAATAATTTGTATAGTATACGCACATTTATTATTATGTAGTATACGCACATCTATTATTATGTAGTATGCGCACATTTATTATTATGTAGTATGATCATATTTAGTATTATTTTTTTTTCATATTAAATGTTTTGTGAGTTAAAGTTTATATTTATTATATTAAAATGTTTTTTGTAAATTAGTATTTGTATTAGATGTACCGGAAAGCTCTGTTCGTTTCGGTTGCAATAATTTCATCAAGTATACGCGTAAAGAGCTAATTTTTTTTTCCTTACTGAATGTACACAAACTGACCTAGCAAATGAACTAAAACCAAGGTGATTCATGTTATTATTATTGAGAAACACAATTATGAATCCATGGCTATTGATAAAGTTCACTTACGACACTGTATTTTGTACGAATTCCAACAAGAAAGAAATACTACAGAAGCATGTAGGAATTTATTAAAAGTTGTGACGTCTCACGCGTCCTTTCTCTAACATAACCTCTGTGTTCTTTGACGGCCACGATTAATGGCATATCTTTTCCAACCCAAATCCCAGAAGTGAAACGAAGGATAGATGCAAATAATATAACCTTTAAAAGGATAGAAGTTTTAGTGAGCGGGATGGCAAATTAGAGAAAGTTCAGTTCAGAGAAGATAGAAGTGTTGATTGACGGCTTACCTAGAATCACGAAAATATCGCCATTCATCCAAGGTACATACCATTGTACGCCAGCTTATAGAAATATCTGAAGTGGATTGGACGTTGCGTATTCAACCAAGGTAGGAAGATTATATTCTGAATGCGAATATATTATTGAGATTGAGAGTAGGCGGATATAATATAATTATATTGATAAGTGATCTAATTGCGCGATCTGTGTTAATTAAAGCTACGTGTTTTGGTTTATTCTCACTTAATATAAGTTTGTTCGATATATAAGTAATTTAAGTTAAATTCATAATAAAAGTCATATTAAGAATTCTAAAATGTCTCATTATTTCGAGAATCCCACACCTCTAACTTACGCTGAAACCCCACGACATGGTCAACGAAGATCGACCATGTCGCTAAGTGTTTGATGAAGGTATAGTTTCTCTTAGAGAACATGCAGAAGCTGGTTCGAAAAATTTCAAGGGGATTATTTCGACCTCACTAATTAACAGATTTGTCCCAGAAATAAATCCTTTTTTGACAACATCTGAGACTGCGTAAAGGCTTGATTTAGCTGCAACAAAACACTTCGGTCCATATTTGTAAATTAAGATTGGTGTGGAAATATTCGAGAAAAGTGCCACATAGTTAAAGTGAGGAGAATTTAAGTGATTGTGTTTTCATATACACATCTCTCTTTTCACGGAATAAAATCAAATGCTTTTTGAACCAGATTATAATTAGGGTAGAAAAGTAGATAATCTATTGGAAGCAGTATAAGAAAAAGGGCATATTGTGAACCCGCAAAACCTGTCAACTTCTAAATCGAAATTGAGCCTGTGAAAGAGAATGTTCTGTATATGGTGAGACATCCGAACACCAATACATTTTAAGGTGTTGAAACCGATCGAAAAGCTAATTTTGGAGAGGTATTGCCAACAATTGGATAATTTAAAAATAACAATCTAAGAAAAGAAGCTGGAAATGTTCATTACTTAAGACATAATACTCCTTCATGGTAATGCCTGGCTACATGATTTGGGGACTCGTCAGAAATTCACAGAGCTGGGCTGGGAAACTGTCGAATCCATTCTAACTACCCAAACCTTGAACTCTCCAATTATCATTTGTTTTTGTCCTTACAATATTTTTATTGAACAAAAAATTCAGAAATGTGGAAGATTTCAGACAAGCATTGGTACAACTCTTCACTTCTACTGATAAGGCAATTTTTAAGGTATCCGACTACGTTTGGAAACGTGATTTTAAAAAAACGTATAAATGGATAATTTTCATGATATTTAGTGTCACTTAGATTAGAATACATGTATAAAATTGTTTAAGGACATTTTGGAAAAAAATATTTTAAATACAATATTTTGGCAAAAAATTAAGTTAAAATAATCTTTATTCAAAATGTTCTCCTTTTGTGAAAAATGCTTCTATTATAAAAATATTGTGCCTGTATATAGCTCAGACCGCTTAACAGAGGCTCAACTATGATTTTTGAACAATTCACATTATTTTCAGATTTACAACCATTTGAAATATAATTAGCGGCGTTTTTTTCTTAAAATTGCTCCCCTCTGTTGCCGTAAAATATGGATAAACCCACTTCTAAGTTATATATTTCAAAAATTCTAGTTGAGCCTCTATAGAGAGATCTGAGCTATATGCAGGCGAAATATTATTATAATAGAAGCATTTTTCACAAAAGGAAAACATTTCGAAAAAAATTATTCTAAGTTAATTTTATGCCAAAATATTGTATTTAAATTATTTTTTTTATCAAAATGTCCTTAAAACAATTTTATATATGCATTCTAATATAAGTGACACTAAATATCATGAAAATTATCCATTTATACGCTTTTGCAAAATCACGGTTCTGAACGTAGTCGGATACCTTAAAAATGGGATAAACCAATTAAAATGCATTATGTATCAATTATTGTTATGTATTATCATGCCACTTATGTAAGGCATTGTGTCAAGATAAGAAAAGTGTATAATTTTGTTTTATTCTAAAAACGGGAAGAAAGTTCCGATGGAGCCAATGAAACTTCTGGTCCTATATATTTTTATATTGGCGAAAAAATGAGACAAGAATATTCTAGTCACATATTCGTGTATTTTTTTTTTATTTCACACTTATTTATATTCCACCTTCAATATCTTCTTATTTGACTTTTGTCCTTTGCATTTGATCAATTTTATCACATATTGCTTGGCCCTATTTTTACAATCTTTTCCTCTATTTTTTTTCAATCTTGATTAGAAATTAATTCTTATTTCTTGTACGGTTATTTTCTGTTATGCCAATTATAATTTTCGCAATAAGTTCATATTAATTTTCTGAAGTAATTAATGTGCATATATGAAAAAACTATAACAAGCTTCCGCTTCTATTTACATGTTTAATGATGTTTTAATATAAGGTCGAAATTAGTTTTGAAGTTAGCAAGAAAGTTTAATTGCAATCCCTCTTATAGTACTTACATCGAATCTATACTTAAGTGAAATTTCTAGTTTGTGCATTAATTTAGATATAATCTACATAAATCTATCTTATGTTGCATTAATTATTATTCTATTTGCCCCATGATGAACCGTTACTTTTAATCTTAAGAGTTGTAATTCAAATAAATAAAAATTAATTAGTTTTTAGACCTAGTCTAAGCTTCAAAATCTGAACTTTTGGAATATTTAATTAAAAAAATAAGTCATGCATATTATTTTGTCAAAAGAGTAATGAGGTCTTGACTAAAAATTGTATTAAAAATTAAATTTCCCCATACATAATTTCTGAAGAATATTAATGTACACCAGTGCTTCTCAAACTTTCAATATTTGCGACCCAATATTCAATCATAATTTTCATCGCCCCACCTCCATACAGTCCCATTGTAATGAACTCAATACACTACACTTTGAAGCTGCAATACGACTTTAACCTCTTAAGTGTCACCTGCGTATATAAACGTCTCGCTCAGCCAAAGCGTTAATTGTTCCAGACGTATATATACGTCTTTACGAAGTAAGATCTTTTCTGTGCACTGATATCCATAAAATTATTATGAAGGCTTCGGAATGCAATAAAAGGGCATTAACAGAGTTTGCGAAGGATTTTTACTTATTTATTTTTATCTCCCCCCTCAATACATCACATACGCACACTTACGTGAAAAACGGTAGCATTGGGAAGCGAATTGCATAACTTTTAATTGACAGATAAGGGATTGGTCATAAACAGTCTAAATTATCAAGATAAGTGGTAACTTATGTATATAATTTTATGTATGACAAACTGATGGGGTCACAAGGCCACTGGTAATTATTAAACTTGTTCTTAATTTAGTATTGTTAAATTAACTCTAAAATACATTGTGCAGAACTCATATATTTATAAGTATATTATACCAGTGTAAATGTGTATTTTAATTTTTACTATGCCAGCATGTATTTTGTTTGTTTACTTTAAGCAAATTATTTTTTTTAAATCTTTTGTTTTTTGGTTTTTGAATATACTTGTGCCCCACAGTTTAAGAAACGCTGAAGTACACAAATATCTACAAATTCTGCAGCCATAAGGACTAAAGAGAGTTGATCTAACTATTACCTAACGAAGAAGACACTGCTAACAGTTTCCTTAAGTGACATTCATCTGAAGATTACCGGAGTGAAAACCAGATCCCCGATTCACAAATCACACCTTAAACATTTCTCCTTCAGTGTCAAGTACAGTCGTTTACTGGTACAGTTAATGATCTCCCTGGTCTTACAGAACGCTGGTACAGCAGGCCAGGAAATTACAAAGGTCATTCATAACAACTAAATCCGGAGAAATGATGAGTTAAAGCGACAAGGGAAATCGAGTAACCGGGTAGTTTACGAAGTTACTACGGAAAGACGGAGCCTACCTCTTTTCCGCTCTCAGATAATCTATCCTACCTTACCCCCAGGGTGAGCGTGAAGCCCTAGTACATTTATTTTTATTCTAGTACGTTCTCCTCTTAATGATGTTCCCATTTCCACACCGAGAAGAATAAATGATAAGGGTGAAAGAATAAGAGCTATGTAATGATAATGCTGCAAGTTAAAATCATTAGTGTTGATTGTAAGGCATATTTTAGGTCAGCATTTGTACATTTCATGTAAAAAGTCATTTTACAAAAGAAAAAATTATTTCTGATTACAAAAACATTACACAACAAAATTACGTTACAAAAAGTTTATGAGGAAGCGTAATCGTTCAGTTATTGATAGTTTGAAAAAAAAATATGTATCTGTCGATAGACAATTATATGTTAAAAAACAATAGACACTCTTTCAATACTGATAAGCTAAAATAAATATATATTTAAGATATAAAATTTGGAAGTAATTTTAGATTATTTGGAAAAGATTTAAAAAACTAATGGGTTTCAATAATTTCCAGATTGATTTTATTTTAGTCAGGAATAACAAAAATATAAAAATGATGGTAACAAGCAATGAATTGGCTTAATTTCAATCTGGAATAATTAGGGTTCCTGCCAACTTCGTAATTTGAACTCAAAGACGTAATCTCAGGATGATGTTTGATTTATATCTTTATGATATACTTTTTTTATCTATTTAATATACTCTATATTTTTAATGCACTTTATGATGATCTTTTTCACATGTTACCCTTCAGAGTGGAATTAGTTTCCCATTATTAGTTTACATATAGATTTTCATTGAAAAATATTATTCTTTATCATTATAAAAACCTTTATACTTTGTGAATATTGCACAATCATTATTTATTAGTATGTTATATAGTATTCGATTTCAAAATCTAAAAATATCTCACTATCAAAGTGGACAAACTTAAGGACGTAATCATGAATATTTAAACATTAATGAGAAAAAAAAAAATTTACAAAGAGAATTGTTCTTAGTACTCAACTTACTTGATATAAAATTTCAGAGTCTTACATGAACAGAATTTACAAGTAAAATTCATGTAACATCTTTACATGAACAAAAATGCACTTTCTTCTCCAACAGCACACACACTTTCCAGAAAATTGCAATTATTCATTAATTAAATAAAATGAAATTTTCTTATACACCAAAAAGGGCTGTCTTCACGTAATGTGAACGGAACTTAAATTAAGAACATATTTTCAAGGAAAAAAACCATTCAAGCATTAATTTCACTATAAAACAGTACATTTTTAATAAAATGCACATTGAATACCGAAGCAATCTATATTCTTTTGCACAAAAAGAATAAAAACCATGAAAGGAAGGACTCTTTTACTGAAACTAAACTGTGTAAAGCTTATAAGCATATAAAGAAATTATTTGAAATTCAAGACCATAGGAACCACCTAAAATCAGAAGGTATTGTTGAAACTGAACAGCAGGTCACTGCAGGTATTTCTGAAACATATATATAAATGGGATCATTTTAATTTCTAAAAATGTGTGTGTGTGTGTACTCTAAATTTACAAGACTTTTTAAAATAAGGGGAAAAAGCCACGTGGGATTACATCAAATAGTTCTTTCACCTTTAATTGGTTTAGGTAAATTCCGAATTGCTGACTCAATGAACACAATGTGGTAAAGATAGAGTTGACTTTTAGTGATCCTGTGACGGGTCTTTACGCGACTTTCAACTACTAATCCTCTTGGGGAATCTTTGGGTTAGCATTCACGTTTATTTCTCAGCCATCCCTCTCAAGAAGAAACCGTGAGATGCAAATTAGAGTATCTAAAGTTAGAGTTTAATTATCGCAAGTCAGAAGGAGCGGAGCATCTGAACGCGGTGTCACTATGGTAAGAATTAGAATCACGTATCTTGACTAAAGGACGAATTTTAGCTACTCGACTGAATTAGTGAATCCAAAATTATCAGGATAGGGTTGATCAAAGCTAAACTAAGCTGATTTCGTGCGCTTATTCACGTAAGGTAGTTGCTTTCTTTAATCACTCCTAGGGTTCCTTTTTATAGATTACTTGTTCTAGAATATTATAATTGATAATAATAAACTAGATTTTTTTTTGTCATGGAGAGTCTTGGTCATTCATTGTTTCCTCCCACAGCTTTAGGTAGACAAGATGACAAGGAAGCGACTTCAGGGGTAAGAGCATTACATCCCAAATTATTCTTTATGGGCCTGACTATTAATAATGTACTGCCTTAAAATTAAATTTATATCATATTTAGATAAAAAGATTTAAAAACTAGTTTCAAAAAGAATATTGAAAAATATATAATTTTTTTTTTTATTTTCATTACAAATCTACATGTTTATTTATGTGGGGAAAAAAATTAAGTGTAAAATTTTAGTTACTATTGACGAACAAATAAAAACCTTGAAGATGAATTCAATTACTTTATCATAACATATTTAATTACAAAGTTACAAACACTTTTAAGGCGAATTTCAAAATGTTTAACGCTCTACTTGACTGTGCTGTGCTACTAAACAATTGGGAAGCATGTCAGCTGGAGCATTTCAAGCATACCTACTTCTATGCCTTTTCCCTATACAAAATACTACTCAAATATTCTAAAAGTCATTGATAGATGGCATTCTATAATAATTTCGAATGATTAATTCCTTTACGGGAGGAGAAAATTTCCTAGGCATCTTGGGATCTTGCAATTTTAAAGTTTCACTAATTAAATATCCTCTCACAAATTCTTCACAGAAAATTCCTCTGGACGGAAATTAAATTCGATTCTTGGAGGCTGGTATTCAGTTTCATTCAACTTAAATGGCTTCTCCATTCTGTACAAATTTAGTTTCGTAATTAAATTTTTCCCGAATTCGATCATCTGCACAATAAACTATTTCACGCCAGTGAGCATTTAGCAGAGATTTCCCAGATTAGAAGATCAACTGAGAATTTTTGCTTTGACATATTTAAACTCATTTTACAATACCTATAATTGTAATGGGAATTCTAAAATTTTTTAGTAGCAACCACGAAGAAATTACTACTCCTTAAATAGACTTATCTTACCCAGCAAAATGACGCTTTGTAAAAGTTTTATACCAATTAATGTAGCCCCAAAATTATTTCTGACACAATTTAATTTTATATGTTGCAATACTTGGCAAAAATCTTTAAAATGTACTCATGCTTAACTTAGAAACAGCTATTTCGAAAATGGACAGAATTATTTATTAAGGTATCCGACTCCCCAAAAATTTTAAATTTTTCCTGAAACTGACAAATTATTTTATGATTTTGCTTTATAGGCCATCTTATTAGCTTAATAAAAATACCAAGTTTATTAGTTTCTGTTCAATAAAACTAAAACTGTTTTAGTAAAAGCAGATGCCATTATTTTAAGCAAGTTGCTGTTAAATGCGTTTTACTTGAAATGTGTTCCTTTGAAAATGATCCAACGGTGGCAGCGATTGATGCAAACATTTTTAAATTAATTAACTGAAATTTTTTCTGTATGTTCTGTAAAACAGTCGAAGTGTTTTAACCTTCAGATTTATCAGTTACTGTTTTATTACAAAATTTACAGTCATTTATGTGAATATAATCATTATTTTTTAAGCAATTTCATAAACTAAGATAAAGTGTTCTGGTTTTTGTAAAAATTAAAATATCTCTTATCCTGAAGGTCATTCCCAAAATGAATAACATAGCAACACATCAGGAAAGTTTTCGCAAGTAATTGGATACCTTAAGGTATCCGACTACGTTCTGAACCGTGATTTTTCAAAAGCACATAAATGGATACTTTTCATGATATTTAGTGTCACTTAGACTATAATATACGTATAAAATTGTTTGAAGGACCTTTTGACAAAAAAAAATTATTTAAATACAATATTTTGGCAAAAAACTAACTTAGAATAATCCTTTTATCAAAATGCTCTGCTTTTGTGAAAAATGCTTCTATTATGATAATATTTTGCCTGTATATAGCTCAGACCTCTCTACAGAGGCTCAACTAATATTTTCGAAATATCTAACTTAGAAGTGGGTTTATCCATATTTTACGACAACAGAGAGGAGCAATTTTAAGAAAAAATGGCCAATAATTATATTTCAATTGGTGGTAATGCTGAAACTAACGTGAATTTTTCAAAATTTCTAGTTGAGCCTCTGTATAGAGTTCTGAGCTATATACAGGCAAAATATTATTATAATAGAAACATTTTTCACAAAAGGAGAACATTTTTTTAAAAAAAAGATTATTCTAAGTGAATTTTTTGCCAAAATATTGTGTTTAAATAATTTTTTTGTCAAAATGTTCTTAAAACAATTTTATACATGTATTCTAATCTAAGTGACACTAAATATCATGACAATTATCTATTTATGCGCTTTTGCAAAATCACTGTTCCGAACGTAGTCGGATACCTTAAGGCAGTGGTTCCCAAACTTTTTCAACTCATGCAACCCCTAGAACTAGAAAGTGTTTTTGTGAAACCCCACTTCATTCACATACTTCGAAGAACATATCTCAAAATAACATTTAAAGTCGATCAACTTGTTATGGCCACTTTATGTAAAGGCAATTAAAAAAATATTGCATTTATTATTTAAAAAATTGTAATCTAATTTTTATATATAATTTTACTCATTAATAATATTAATTTGTGATCAAAGTGTCACTTATCCGTGCATTATTTAATAACTGGGATACGTACTTTCTTTTTTTTTACACAAACAAGCAAAGTCTAGGTCTATTGATGTTAAATGCAATCGCATTACTTATTCAGAATTTAATTTGTTTTATACTTTGTTTTTGTAGCCACCAACATTTACAAATATATTCCTCTTAAACACAAATGCTCTGAATGACATTAAAATGCTTACAGCTGTACGAGAAAACCTGTGTATTTCGTATGAATTTTCAACATAAAATTTAAATGATGTGTTCTTGTTCAATTTAGATTACAACATCAAATCTGTTGATATTTTGATGAGTTGTTTCTTCACCTTCATTATAGATATTTTTACTTCATTATAGATATGTTGTGGCTAATGCCACCTGTCTGACGTAGTCAGAACGAGGCCCACGAAATTCATTGTAGCAAGGGGCTAGAAGTACGCCTGTCGTTGACCTAGGCCTTGAGCACCATACAGGTGACAGTATGAATTATTTCGGCGAAATTCACCAAAAGGGAGATAGAGGACGACACCACCTATCTCCACCTCCACAATTTTGCCATGGGACTGGAGAGGAGGGAAATATTCTCCAGTCCCCTGCATTCCTGATTCAGCCCACAAGACTTTCGGACCCATTGATTTAACGAGCACGTACTCCATGTGTACTCGGAGAGTATTTGGTGGCTTTGGGCATCGAACCCAGGCCTTCCAAACTGGAGTCCGATGCTCTAACCACCAGGTTACCCACGGCCCATAGACTTGATAGAAAACGTGAATCCATTTTGAATACATATTTATTTCTTCTCGATTTTTTCATTGTGTCTTGTGGAACCCCTGGTTATGCCTCATGGAACCTCAGGGTCCGGCGGAACGTAGTTTGGGGGAATCACTACTTTAATTACATAAGTATTCTGAGATTATAAATTAGGTACCTATGTATTTTCGAACATGAGCCGATCCATGTATAAACCGAGAGTACAATTTCTCTTTAAGTTTATTCAAAATTCAAAACCCATAATTAAGCCCAATTTTGGGGTACAAATCCTGTAATTTTTAAACAAATGGCCATGAGGGTAAAAATGTTTTTAAATGGAAGGATTATGTTCCGACTTAATTGCAAGTAAGTAAAACGCTAGACGCCAATTGACGGTTTTACTTATGCTAATTGTAATGAATCTAACATGAATTTCAGTTCATTTGCTATCTTGTACACTGTACTAGTCATACTTTCTGGGACATTATATGTTTTTTGAAAATGAGCAGGAACAGAAATTTGAATACGGCATTTAATCGTCAACCTATGCTTCATGCATAGCAGGAAAAACTCACTGTAGGAAGATCACATCCAATAAGACATCGAAATGAGTGCATGTGAATTTTACGAACTATTCAGAAACTCAGATTCAAACATGATTTTGAAGGATTCAGGTGACTTTTTTTTCTCTCGTTTAGAACGAAATTTCTATTCAAAAAAAATTAAAAGATAAAAATTTCCTGCTCATGACTAATGTGGAAAGTGTTTAAATAAGTTTTTCCTAAGCTATGTATTTTCCCTGACTAACGAATCCGTACACAAGCCTTAACCGCCGTATTTTAACATAAAAAGCTCTGAAAATTCTATTATGCACGGAAATGTACAGTATGCCGTTTTTATGAAGTATGATTTCAAAAATCATTCGTTTTTGCTTAGATTATTGTAGTCTTAATGCTAAATAGATCCGTTCCTTCAAATTCAATAACTATATTTAAACGAATATCTTACGAATATTGAAAGAAAAAAATATTATATATTCATTTGGCATGTGATTACTATATTATTCATCCACAGGGCTCCAATATTCAAAATATATTTAATATGTATTTAATATAAAATTATTTTTTCATATAAATTTGACGAGATATTCTGCTAAGCAAGGAGCAGGGAATTTAATATGATTTATATTTAAGAAATAAATAATGCAAAAGGGAGAATGAATAAAATTCTTGAACAGTACATACACAATTACAATACATTTATTAAATTATTGAACAGAACTATGTACCATAAACTAGACTTGGAAATATTATTCCAATTGTTTGTTTTTTTATTTACGTTCAAGTCATTAAGGGGACACAGTATAACTCAAATGACAAAAATCGGTCAAAAAATCAAATCTAATTTTTTTTTAGTCTAAATTATTTTTTAAATACTTTTCTACAAACTCGCAAAATTTGAAAGCTCTAAGTTTAAGGCTATCTTCGACTAATGTTAAAGAATAGGATCCGAATTCGGAATATGTTTTCAGATATAAAAGTATTCAAACATTAATATTATATACTGGTTACTCTATTCTGTAGAGAATCACTTATTTTATCATACTCATTTTTATCCGAGTTTTGACACATTTTTTCTTTTATAAAATGTGTTTTGCATTTTTTTTCCTATACGGTAATGCTAAATGAGTATCCCTTCACATGTTAAAAGGAAAAAAATAATTATTTATGAAATATTTTGAAATTTTAAAAACACTATATTATAAACAATCGCATGAGCTAGTGTGTCACAATTTTTTATAAAAATTGAGCCATTTTTTTCTTTCTGAAAATGTGCTCCGCGTCAAATTCACGCTCTCGTACATCTGGCAAAAACAGCCTTAAGAAACACAGCGTTACGATACCTTTTACATTGGTTTTTATTCACATACAAATATCAAACCAAAATTTTAAACTGACTTATCTCAGAAAGATAAAATAACTAGTTTTTCTTCATTTAAAATGCTAATGCTTTTTTTTTTCTATTGAGCTTAATACTTAGGATTTTTTTTCACTTGTTGCTAATAAAACATAGAAAAAAAGTTGGTATGCATTTTTAATCAAAGCAATGCTTATTTTTTTAAAAAAATAATTGGTTAGAATTTACACATTTCTTAAGGAATTTTCAATAACCATTCATAAAAAGAAGTATTGTACGAATACCAATCCTGTTATCACAAAACCAACCAACTCTTGTTATACATAGTTTAATCTACTTGTAAAAAAACCTATATATGTACATCAATTTTTGTTGGAGGAGTAGCATTTTAAAATCACTTCATAAAATTCTCTTCTCCTTAAAAAATTAAATGATTATCTTTTTATTAAATTTTGAGCACAAAATCTGCTTTACATTATACATACACATAGAAGGCAAGCAAAAAAAGTATGAAAATCCTTAAATTAAAAAAAAATTGTGTAAATCGTACCATGGCCCCTTAAAATCCCCTACCATTACCTAAAATTGCTATTACTAGTCACTCTTACGAATATATATACAGATAAACACCATTGTTAAGTCATGCCCAGCTTTGCATGAGTACGTGATTAAGGCTTTTTATATATATTATAAAATTTTCATGTCTTTATGAGTCTAGGTTTTATTATTTTATTTTGTCTTTCTCTTATAATTATTTCTGTTTTGAAGAAAGTACAATACCTTATATGTTTCAGATTTTTTTCTTTTTTTTTCTTTTCAAAAAGGATATAATTAAAATTATAATACTAGCTTCCTAGCACCTCCATTACCTGAAGGTTGAATGAAGGGCATTGGAGAAAGAAAATTTAATGGCACTGCAGACAATAAAAGAAATTCTGCTCGTTACGTGGTTCAGACAGTAACAAAAGAAACTGCAAGAAGAATGTCTATGTAAGAAGAAATTTACTGATTTTTTCATCCATTTTGCTGATGGGTATTATCCGCAATAGTTTCAAAAGAGTATGGTTAAAACGAAGTCAAAAGAGAAAGAGATATAGTTTTAACATAATTGCTAAGAGAATTAAAAATGAAAAGGTTAAATAATATGAAAAAAGTATAAATGAGCTTAAGTTTTAGAGATAGATACAGAATTTTTTTTCAGATTAATAACTTCAGTTTAAAAAAAATGTTGCGTCAAATTGGATAAAAGAATTTAAAATGTGATTAGAATAACTGAAAGTTATTGGTCTCAATTTAGGTAATAAAAATGAAGCACAGCATAAAAAGAAATTATTAAAAGTCATCTACTCAAATGGTTAGTCATGGTAATTAACACGAAGAAATGAAGAAACTTTTATCTGAATTAACAAAATATAGATAATATATGGATAATATATGATTTAGATGTACGATGACAACAGCTTTTTTTTCAGGTACATTATATAAGTACTTGTGTATTATACTGTCAACCAACTAGGATGTCGTCAAATACCATGATTTACAATCAATATTGGAAACTAACCCCGTGCACGTTATTACACAGTAATAATAGCAAGAACAGCATTTGGTTATTGAGGAGGCTTTAAAATTTTGATTTCCTGAGAGTGTCAATACAGGTATTTGGATATTAAGTGATA
>BMAV01002558.1:14835-56810 GCA_019973955.1 Trichonephila inaurata madagascariensis | reverse complement strand
ATAAATATAATACCATTAAAATACCATTTATTTTTTTTAAAATAAACTTTAGTAATAAAACTCTCATCTAACGAACTATCCTTCTCCTTCAAAAATGTAATATATTAATCATTAAATTACATAATAGGAAATTCAATAGCCAAATGCAGTAACGAGAGCCAATTGTTAAGTCTGTGAAGACAAAAATATATTTAGCCTATTAAATTTGCTTACATTGCTAAATTTACATAATGGCTACACCGTTCCTTTGGAGAAGGATCAATTTTCTTGATTACAAACTACCTACTAGTTCCCTTAATAATATTTCAATTTGATTCCAAACTGAATAAATTCCATTAAACTTATAACGACTGAGAATATTCAAATAAATAAATGTCGCATTATACATTTGAAATAAGTTTGCATGTTTAATATGTATGTAAGAGCCTAAATCAAATAGGAATAAGGATACTAAAATATACTTTTGCTTTAATCAATGTTTGCCAATTTTCCATGTTTATACATTTCATTTATGATAATACGTTACTTCATTACAAGGAACCTTGTAATTAAAACTTAATAATTTCAATATGAAGGAGATTTAGACATTATTTTTTATCTAATAAATGTTTTTAATTCAATGTTTCTTAAATCTTGATTTAAAATTGACTACTTATAATATGGCTTACTTTTCCTTTTAATATTTTTTACCATTCATAATTTAAGAATTGTTGTCGTCTTTCCAGCAAAGCAAGCAATATCATTCCCATAACATAAGCAATTGCTTATACAACCTGAGAATGACATTTTTTTTTAATATTTTTTGCTAAATTTTTAAAGATATTCCATTCTGCTTTGAATAATTAGTGTTAAAAATAGAATTTCTCAGATCCATCTCTGATTCAAATAAAACTCTACAATATTAAATACCAAAAGCATTTGGTTTGTTAAAAATCTAGTTAGAAGGTTAGCTATTAAAACAATATGAGTCTGAAACTAGTTTTGAAACATTTATCATTTCTTCAAAAGATACCACAAGACTTAGTGAATTAAAAAGAAGAAAAAATGATAACCCTATAGAAATTCAGTATAGTCAAACAAAATATTTTCCGGTCTTTGTGTAATTTTTGATTGATATTTGAATAAAGCATGCTTGGACTAATGGAAAAAAGAAAAAATCTTAATGTTGTTTAAATAAAATAAAAAAGCGATTTGTATGTATGTCTCCCCGAAGCAGTGAAAGATATCAAACATTTTGTTATAAATCAAATTATTCAAAACCAAATATTTTTGACAATTACTTATTTAATTTATTAACTGAAAAGTAGTTTGAAAGAAACATTATGTAAGAGTCATGAAATTTTTTTAGTAAAATACACATTAATAATTTATAATTTAATCTAATACAGCATAGAATCTGTGATATATATATATATATATATGCAATATGAAACTCAAAAAGAATATTAATTACATTTTTATTAACATTGGAATTATTATTTTTTTATTATTATTCACTTTCTAATTTTAGAATAAAATTCAAGTGTGTCACAGTGTTACGAACATTTTGGTCATAAATCTAATGAGTTTTGTGTATTTTATTGAAAAAATTTGCATAATAAAATCCTGTTGTAAATACAATTCAGTGAATTAACATAACAAATGCATAATTTCAAATTATTGTTGTTGATATTCAAAATCATAAATTTAATATTTTCTGAAGAAACAATTTAAAAAATTTCAGAGGGTACTTCTTCCTTGTAGATACTCTGAACATGTTCTTTATAATAATGTTGAAACATAGAAAATATTTATATTTTATGTATGAATTTTAGCATCATATTTTACAACCCCGACGTCAAATCCCAAGGGATAACAAAATTGATTCGATGTGCTAGAAATCAAAATCGAAAGTTCAAGTTGAATAAACTCTGTGAGATTTAAAAAAAGGCTATTTTAGTAAATATATGATATTTTCTGCATTGAAAAAAATACTCAATTTCATTTCATATACCTATAAATCTGTTACCAACAAAGGAGCCTAGTAAACCATGTTTCAAAACATCCATCATTTCTTAAAATAAAAACAGAGATTCAAAAAATATAGAAGAAAAAGTATTAAACATATTTCTCAATAAAATACACTTCCAAGAATACTGATTTTAAAAGATAAAAATATTTTTATAAATGCATTCATAAAACAGATTTTGAGTTATGAAAGCTAAAGAGAAAGGAAGAAACTGCAGATGTATCTAGAAATTCTGAACAGCAAATGTTTATTTCAAGACTAATGCATTTATCCATTCAAATGAAATAATTATAATAATACTTAAGTGTTCAATTTAGTTAAATCAACAAAATAACTTTAATTGCAGTCTAATTAATGCACGAGTTACAAAAGAGAGAGTGTAAGGTTTAACTGTAAAATACTTTACTTAAAGAATTTAATTTTAAGAATTTATCATATCTAAACGATACATTACAGACATTGTTAACCTTTTAGAAATGTGAAAATCTAAATTATTTATCAAAAATAGTTTCTGTTTCGCTATATCTTAATTTATCCTTTTAAAATTATTCCTAATTATATAATACCCATTTGTGTTATTTAATTTCCTACTATTAGTTCACACTCCTCTATATATATTTATTTATATATCTTATTTCTCTTCTTTTCTTGTATCAATCTTAATGCATCTTTGTACATTGTGTGGAATGAATGAATGGCTGTCTACTAATCCCACACATTGAAGCTACCTGAATGCAGTTGTCACGACTTACTGCTTAATTTCAAATTATGTGGGGGAAAAAACCATATAATGATAAAAAAATTTTTTAAATAAGAATTGTTTGTATTGATATATTGTGATTTATTTTAATTCAGAATTGTCATATTTAATCCTTTAACTTTCGCCGGCGTGTATATCCATCTCGCTCAACTGATGCGTTATCTAGGACGTATATATACATATTTTCAAAATACCGTTATTTTCTTTGTGGTCTATCAATAAAGCTATTCCAAAGGCTTTGGAATGCAATAAAATGACCTTCATAATGTTTACGAAGGATTCACTCATTTCAGAGAAAAATTTGCCTATTTGAGCCTATTCTTTACCTCCCAATACACCACAAGCGCGAATGTATGAAAAACGGTGGCACTGGGGAGCGAATCGAGGTAAGTTTAATCGGCAGTTGTGATTAGAAAAATTAAGGATTGTTGGGGAGTGAAAACACACGAAAGAACAGAGATTAAGATGTTTTTAGAGTCGAAATATAAAAAAAAGTCTTTTTTTTATAAATGAAATAGCTTGCACTTATTTTAGCCTTTAGTTACTTTCATCGAACCATTATTAAGGTTATAGAAATTTTCGCATACCTTTTATATAGAATTGTAGATCCATTCATGGAGAAAAAATACAAAAAAGACGCATTCCTCTGGTATTATATACATGAATTAGTCATCAAACTTATGATGTCCAAGCTACATAAATTTATAAAGCTAAGTAACCTAAACGGAGGCATTTTCGTTATAAATAAAGAGAAAATAATACATTTTTACTTAAATTTTGCATGCATTAACCTTTTGGAGACGGCAAGTTTAAGGAAAAAATCAATCTTCACGGTTTTTTACTTCTCCCGTCTTTTTTTTACCTTGTGAAGTCCAGAAATGGCAACAAAATAATAATTTGCCCACTTAGTAATCAGAAGGAATCTTCGTTGTTCCAATTGTAATAGGAGAAAGAAAAAGAGAGAGAGACAGATTTAAACTCATTTTGTATAGCCTCTCGTTTGTAAAATGTTTAATTTTGATCACATGATTGATGTTTAGGTTTTTTTTGATAATATACTAGAAAATATTAAAATGGAAAGGGGCTTTTTGCCATCGAGACTATATTGCTTTATATAATAATATAAACTCTCAGTCCTTCATAGATTGAGTAGCGTGAATATATATACTAATGCAACAATTTTATTGAAAACACAAGTAATATATAAAATAAATTTTAAGTCAATTCCTACTAAGATAAACAAAGAAATTTTTTTAATTACTTTTTTATGAAATAGTTACAATTAATACAAATATGTACATACATATGACAGAATCATAACATTAAGTGACGTAAAAGAAAGCGATTTTCCTTGCAATTCTCCATTTTCCTTTCTATATAGGGTGTTGGACTATTTTTTATTGTTGCTATTTATTCATTCATTAAATTTAATTATTTTTTCAAAATAATACAGTACAAAAAGAAATGGCATTCTCAGAAATTAGGCCAGCCCATGTGGGATACGATTCCACTACCCCTTTGGATCAGAAGTCCTGCACACTATCCATTGCACTACAGGGAAACAACAAACCAAAAATAAACGAGTTTCCTTTTTTTCCCCTGTTGGACTATTTATTTTGTTTGATACTATTAATTCATTTTTTAAATTTACTTAATGAATAATTATTTGAAAGAACTGTATTAACAACGAGTGTCATCCAATACAAGCTTAAAAATTGCATTTGAGCTTGAATGGATGAATAGAAAGTATTTTATTAACGATTGAAAATCTGAACTATATATATATATAAATATAGGGAGAGAGTAAACTAATAATTTTGAAAAATAGATATTAGTCATGAAATTTTGTAATAATAACAAAAATGAATAAATTTCAAAATATTGCCTTAGGTATAATTTTGATTGTACTCTTAAACAGAGTTTCTATGGTTTAGTCTAGGGTTCAGCAACTTATGGCATGTGTGCCACAGGTGGCATGTAGTACAATTCTCAGTGGAACAAAATTTACCACAAATTGGTCAATATTTGCTTGGATGGAAGTTGATAAATTTGTAATGAACCTCATTTGAGAAAGATAAATGTATAGCAATTTTGTAAATTATTGAATGCCATTGCTGTTGATTTATTGTTTGATAGACTACATAATTTTGAGTCATTAATATATATGTATTGTATCATAATTATACTGATTTTGTGATATGAAAGTAGAGCGATGCAGACACTAGGTTCACATTAAAAATTTTATTTATCTTTTTATTTAACTATAATGAAAAGAAATGCTTCTATTTTATGTTATCTATTTCTTGTTTTATAAAATATGTGTAAAAATGCATAATATATGTACCATTTTATTTTTTTATATTTGTTGAAGAAATAATTACATTTTATACTATTTATTTTTAAGATAAGAAATATCTTTAAATAATGTACAATTAATACAAAATAAAACTGTCAATGTACACATGTTATTAACCTCTGTTCTGTAACTCCGCATACATAATCATAGGATTCTCGAATTGTCATGTTGGTAGATTGAAGCTGAATCATATTGGTGGATTGGTTTGGCACGCCACAAATAACAGGTTGCCGAACCCTGCTTTAGTCAATTAATAGTACTGTATTTTGGAGCTCAAAATGAGACAAATGTGTTCTGGTACAGCCCATCAGAAGTCAGATAAATCTAAATTAAAAACTAGTTTACTAAAATGTCATTTTTATACTTCAAACTCGGAAATTAAATTAGCTTTTAATGACATATATGATAATTTTTCTTTGTTTGCTTGAGGATTACAAAACATCTTATAACACACTTCAATGTGGTTGGTACTTACACTGATAATTGTTTTTTCTAACAAAAAGGCAATGAAAAAGTAAACGATTTTTTTATGTGTAACTATGAATTACTCTCTTTTAAGAAATTTATATAATAATAATTATTATTTTGCTCATTTTATATAAAAAGAAAATGCAAATTGGAGTAATTAATATCCTACTGATGAACGAAATAGTTAAAAATTTATTCACTAATCAAAGAGCGTGTTATTCAAATTGTATTAAAGTTTTAATTAAAATCAAACCATTGGATGTAATAAAAATTATATCTTCCTCCGCGAAGTAAGACTACTTAAAAACATTAATAAAATGTTTCTAAGATAGTAAAAACAATCCATTTTCAGCCAAATATTCAAAATAAATTACAGTAAAATTCGGCGTATAACGCGTACCTAAACTTTAAAGCTGCAATTTTTAATTTTCAGCTGCATTTGCCGTGTATCGCACACACACTTTTTACAAAGAAACTTAGAATGCACGTACACAATGTTTGTTTGTTTTGAAGTCCTTTATTCAATGTATTATTGCAGGCTTTTGAAAAAATTATATACTTCTAGATATACAACCCTTTAAGTTCATAAGAAATGACTTTTCTTTTAAATAAACAGTATTTCGATAAAAATTGAAGTCTAATTTTTTTTCATTCTCATCTTTTTGTCATTTTTTTAGCTCTCATTTTTATACCCACCATGTAATATGCACCCGTAAATTTTAATCTTATTTTTTGTGTTAAAAGTGCGCGCTATACGCTGAATTTTACGGTAAGTTTTAAAATGTAATATACATTGAGAAAAGTATTCAGAATATATTTACTACTAAAGAATTTGAATGTCATTCCCACGCACAAAACTAAAAATTTCTAGAGCAAAAACAAAGCATTAAGTTCCATTAAAATAATACATGTAAAAAAAACTATCACTTTTTGCTGAAGATTAAAATCTCAATCCATTACAACGCAGTACATTTTGACTCACAAGGGAAAATAGATTCATTAAACTTTAATTCTAATCTTAAACGCTTTCGAAATAAATTAAGATATATGCGTACTTAAACTTATTTCCCCCTAAACACATTTAAAGAGCAAAATAAATTAAGCTTTGAATAGATTGTTCACACCAAACCAAACAGGGAATGAAAAACGGTTTAAGTATAGATTCAGAAATAAATTCTTTAAAAAAAATGACTGAAATATTCCATTTTCTCACTCATCGTTAAAAACTTAGAAATTCATTAAAGAAGAGGGCCAAAAACAAAAAAGAAAAAAAAAAATATATTTAGATTAGAAAAAAAGGAATAATTCTGAAGTAAATAATTGTAAAGGAGTTTTAGATGAAGTTATTTAAAACTTTTACCTCGCATATCACAAGAAATAAATTATTTTAAAAAGACGTGTAGTTTGTCTTTACATTTTAAAAAAGGAAATATTTTATTTTTCAAATGTCCCGGGAAAGCCGTGTGATTCTTCTTAAAGCTTTTGATTAAGGTTGTTACGGGTTCTATCAGTGAGTCTTTCCCCTAATCTCTTGGGAAACTAATCTTTAACTGTGATTTGAGTTTAAAACCGCTTTTCCGAAGGATAACTTGGTTTTATACTATTGTAAATGCTATTTAAATCTTAACAATGGGTTACTACGTTACTTATGAAAGTAAGTGGAGTAGGAAACCCCCCTATACCGACAATGTTAAAATAATTTTTTGTTTTTTTCAAAAAAACTCATTTTAGTTTTATATTAGCCATCATTATAAATATATCATAAAATTTACATACCTGAGAACAGTAGTTTTCAGAAAGGTACACGCACACGAAATTTACATTTTGGATAAATTGATTTTAATGTATTCAGTGAGACTTCTAATGGGCTAGGAAATAAAAAAATTAAAGACTCAATTTACAATAAAAGATACATGTTTTGGTTTATGTCAGTCGTTCAACTTTTAATCAAAAACGAAGTACTTTGTTTACATTTTTCATCATTCAAATGGGCGTGGCCCTATTTCAACTATTATTTTAAAATAGGTTTTAAGGGCTTCTAATTACCCCTAGAGGTTAAAAGTAAAGGTATTTTTAGAAAGGTTAAAATCTATACAATTTGAAAATGTAAAAAACTTAAATTGTAAAAAAATAAGATTTTTGTTTTTTGGCCCTCTTAACCCGGGGTTTTCCCCCCTTTTTTTGCTACCGTCGTCACTGCGGGGTGTAGAGAACCCCCAAACTTTTAACATTATTTAGTTTAAAAAAATAAAATTAAGTCATTATGATACATATTTATAAATTTGTTTTTTTTTTTACAAAAAAAATTTTTAAATTTTTGCATACAAATGAGACTAACATTAATTTAACTAACTAAAAAAATTTTTTTTTAAAACACATAATTTATATTTTCATGTAACTAGTATATTATAAAACGTATAATAGTAAAACTATACTTTTACAATTAATGAGATAAATGATAGTAGAAGTATATAGAAAATAAATATTTTAACATTTCCCCAAACATGTCTGAGCAGACGTATCAAATGCACTACTTCTCAGTGGATTCTCAGCCAGATCTGTGATAGTCATTTACATTCCAATCAGTTCGAGAAAGGGTTAACTATCAAAGCCTGAAGTGTTCACATGCACCATAAATGTGGCAGCTACAGAAAATAAACGGGTTCTGCGCATTCTTTAGAATCCTGGAAGAAGTATTTTGATTTCTATCTTTGAAAGTAAAACAAAGCGAAAATGATGCTTTTGACGTCTAATAGTGGAATGGATTTGTGAATAGAGAATTGTACAAAATAAAGTTAGTGTGTTCAAACTTAGCGTCCATTCAGAGCAGTGGGAGGAATACAGAAGTAGATTTGAAAAAAAAAAAGTGATTGCTCCCAAATTTTTTGAATAAGTTGTAAATTGCTCATAAAGTAATAAACCCTAAATAAAAGTAATTATTTTTAAAACTATGTCTGCTTCTTCCCCAAACCCTCTTACACCTACAACTTCCGGGTTGCAACATTGTATAGGTTAATTTGTCAGTTATATTAATGCTACTTTTCCGGGATTAATCAACAGAGTCGCTATAAATAATATTTTATAATATATTTTTAAGGATATTTTGCAAAAATAAGTTGACATTTTAAGAGATTTTTATTTAAAAATTTGAAATTTTCTCATTGCAAATCAGAAAATAAATTATTTTTATTATTTACTTAATAATATTATTATTTATTTTAATATTATTATTATTTTAATATTATTATTATGTTTAATAATTTTATTAATATTTATTTTTATATAATTTATATACTTTACCATCGGAATGATACAAAATAACGTGTCTTATCCAAATACATTTATTTTTGTATAATCTTCGTACACTCTTGTAATCATTTCTGAGTTGTGATCATCTTCGTTTTCCTACCACATATGGATATATTTTAAAACGATTTCGACCAAAGTTTTGTGTCCACTTAAATAGATTAAAACACAGGGCTTAATGGAGAATATTAGAGTTCCTCGTCATGGGTCCCCAAGCCCGATCTTACAAAGAGTACGTACTTGGTATCAGTCAGGCTTTGGGCACCCTAGACGAATATCCTCTCCCTGTGATACGAGGGCTGTGGTGGTACACGTTACGCCATTGATGAAGCAGCATAGTTCCCCAGTGTGTTCTGAAATTTGGTATGAATTTCATTTGCTTGCTTACCTTTCTTTACGAAATGCTTTATCTAAACGTTAATGTAGGTGTGTTTTTTTTCATATATTCATATACCGCTGCACGAGTAAGACAATAGAGCTGCTTCCGTACAATGGGTCTTCACTCAAAGCACTAGTTTTGGCCACAGCAGTCTAGCAGTCCTAGTCAAAGTAATGGACTCGTGGCTAGCGTGTCATAAGTTTGCGCCTTTTGCCGCTGAAAACTCGGCGTTAGGGGAGGTGACACATTAAATCTGTCCAGGCTCAAACAGCTCCCATTGGTGGTTTTTATCATCCAAACATGGTTCAAAATTACGAGGTATGTCGCTATTAGCCTTTACAGTGCGAAATTAATACAACTATACATCATTCTGTCAAATCACTAATTAGCCACGTATTTATTTATGTGGGAACTGATTGTACCAGTAGTGACGTCTGTGGGTAATTCTAAGAACTCTTCAACTTTATGTCTTATGTGGCAATTTATGAACAACATTGAACAGCTGTACAGCCGTAACTAGTTTTGAGATCTTCAGTTATTATGTTAAGTATTACAATGTCTGTTTACATGCTCATACATGCATTTACAAATAATTATCTTTGATTGGGATTGTTAATTATTCAAAATGGCATTTCGGTATCAGAGTCCTATAAACATAAGTGTTTATACGTGTAACTCATCATTTTTTACTTAGATAATATTTAGTTAATGTCAAAGTTGATGTCATCATATTTAGTTGATGTCTTGTATCATCAGGTAAAGCTTAATAAGAAGATATATAGTTTGCCCAAATGAAAAGTGAACACGCGCAGTAGTGTCAAAATGATTGCAGCTATTTCAGCGCTAACAAGCGTGGATGTAAAGGAAAGTAAAAGGTGTCCAGCGCATACTATGTGTAATGATGAAACCTGTTCTTGGAGAGTAAAAAAAATAAAAGTAAAGTTATGATATTCATAGGTGCGTCCATATAGGAGCTAGGTAAGGTAGTAGGGTTTCTGGATGCTGAAGGTCAGCTGAGTGCGGTCAATTATCAGGGAATGGGAACAGTCTATGGCGAGTACTGCTTAGTTCGAACAATTGGTGCTAAGTTTTCGTGAAAGGTGGGAAACGATGCCAGATCTCCATGACAATGCCGACCAAAACGTCTCTCGGGAAGCCCAGATAACCTAAAAAAAATTGTTAAAAAGTGTTGGAAACCCACCGTAAAGTCCGGATTTGTCTTCCTGAAACCTTCTAAACGTTTCTTTACTTAGGAGAGCGTTACGTTTCTATTCGAGAAATAAGGTAAAAGAAGATATGTAAGACTTCATCGAGAATCACCCACATTCTTTCTACAGCAAACACATGGAACTATGGTAGAAAGAAAGGGATATGTGTTACTAAGGCCAAGGCAATTTATTTAAAATTCTAATGAAGGCCTTCATTTTATTCAACTTGTCCATATTTCATTGGGGCAGCCCTTGTACAAAAAAGCTTGAATTATTACAGAATATGGCTCAAATGATTTCTACACAAACATGGAGCATGATATATATATATATATATATATATATATCATGCTCCATGTTTATATCATATATATATCATGCTCCATGTTTATATATATATATATATATATATATATATATATGGGAGACCAGAGCTAAATAACGAATGTCTAATAACGAATAACGAATTTTTCCGTTTTCCACTAGGTGGAAAGATCAACCGGATACTATTAGCTTTCCTATTGGTCGTTCTTTAAACAATAATATAGAGAAGCTGAAATCGCCATTTTGTGTCACTAAAAGCTTTGATTGTTTACCGCTGTCACGATATAATTTTTATACATGTGTAAATAATCTCTTCTACAGATACAGGCAAGATACATAATTTATCTTTAAGTCTTTAATATTTACGAATAACTTAGTTTAAATATTACCTATTGCCATTAATAAATGTCAATTAATCGCTTTCCTTCAAGGCAATGAAAACGAATATTTTTAAACAGATAGTCTGGGACAAGATTACGACTCGAAGCACGGAGCAAGATGACGAGATTGTCATCTAGCCCCATGTTTCGGAATTTATTAAACTAACTACGTTTTGTCCATTTCATTAAACACTGTAAACGCTTGTTTGTCTGTGTGTTTGTCCGTTTGACCTTGCGCTTGTATCTCCTCTAGGGCTATGGAGTGCATTGGATCGGAGAATGTGTCGTTCGAAAGGGGGCGACAGGTGACCAGGGGAAGAAATTTTTGCCATCAACAGCACCCCCCTCTCCCAGCCTCCCTAAAGAAAAATCCTATCAGGCTCAAAAAATGAAATGCCTCAATATCTTCGATTCTAACAGTGAGATTCCTTCACGACCAGTACCGTTCGATTGGTTTCGCCTTGGCAACACTCTCCAAAGTTACAGGCTACAACCGCAATGAAGTGGGTTTCAAAATATAGAATAATAGTGGTAATCCTCAGACCGTGGTAGTAGAAACCAACATATAAACCATCCAGACGAACCAGAACATAGAAAACGCGGATTCCAATGCACCAAAGCAGCCTGTTAGTGTTTTTTATTTCAAACTATTGCCTCAACAATATGAGAAAAAAAGAAAAAGCAAAAAGTTAACTCAAGCATTCTTACAAGCACATCAATCAAGAAATATTAGAACAAAGGGAAAAGCAGAAGAAAAAACAGAAAAGCTTTAAGAAAACAGGAAAGAGAAGCTCTTGAAGCTAAAAAGGGATTAAAAAATCAAACTAAGTTCTTGTAGGCCTAAGTCTATAAAATGCAGGCCAAACAGTCCAGTTGCATCAACTTCAAAGGATGGAGTTATAAGATGTCATGCTTATGAAGAGAATATTGTGACTCTCCAACAGAAGAATGGATCTAGTTTTGTAAATGCCGAGTAGTGGCATGAGGAGTGATCCAATTATGAAAATGGCACTTTTACTTGTGACTATTGTTAGCTACATAGCTAAACTCTTCAACATTACGTTACAAAGCATTACGCTTAGTTTGATACTTTGCAAGATGTAAAAACACAGTTATCATTTGTTAAACCATGTAACATATTCAAAAGATAGAATACATTCATGGGCAAAAAATTATCGCACCAAGAAATAATTGCGGGATCGTGATGAAACCTGGCATGAAGGTACATGTCGGAGAAATATGCAAATGATTAGAAATACAGCATTATTGTGCATTACGCATAGACGGTAGAGGGCGTTTAAAGTCATTCTCCGTGGAGTATAAAACAGGTAACCAAAGCTTGTTTGAGTGTGCTGAATCGTTTACAAAGAGAGAGCTGAGGTATACATGCCATTAAACCAGTGTTTTCAATCTGTGAGGCGCGACCCCTCACACTGGCGTGATAACTCTACGAGAAGGGTGCGAGTATATTAAAAGTCGAAGACTAAAGATTACTTTAAAAAATGTATCAATTTACTAAACGTAAACAAAATATATTCTGACGTAATAAAAAAAAAAATACACCTTTGTACTGATTTAATACACTTGAAATGTATCAGTACTGCACAAATTATTGTTAAATTAATTATAAAATACAAAGTTAAGAACCAGTTTAATAATTAACAGTGTTACCACACATGGACTTGTCATATATGAAAGTAAATATATATATATAAAATTAACACTTATCGTGATATTTTTTTCGGTTTATAATTAATCCCTTAACTGCGGATTAAAAGTTTCGCAATTAGCTCTCCCAATGCCACTTTTTCCAAGGAGGTGCGCGTATGTGATGCTTTTTCTTTTGGGGTGAGGGAGAGAAAACGAATAAGTAAGTAAGTCCTCTGAAATAAGTGACTCCTTCTCAAAAACTGTCAAGATCTTTTTATTACATTCCAAAGCTTTCGGAATAATTTTATTAATAGCAGAACACAAAAAAGATCGTACTTCGAAAAAACGTATACGTGGGTTCGGGGCAATTAACACTTCGGTTTAGTGAGACGTTTATATACGTTGGTAGATCTTAAAAGGGGAAAGTCGTGTTGTAGATTTACCATCAAAGTATAGTATTATTGAATTCAATACATTGTTATTGAATGGAGGCGGGGGCGATGAAAATTATCATTGAATATTGGGTCGCACATATTGAAAGATTGAGAAGCACTGCGTTTTCGAAGACACATAAGCAGCTGTCCCAGTTTGAGAGAAAAGAATCATCGGTATGATGGAAGCTGGGTGGTTCTCTAGGAGAGTAACTCGTCAATTAGGCCACTCTGATTATGTTGTGAGGAGGTGTTGGAACCAGTGAATCCGAGAGATGTCATTTACACGAAGACCAGGATCAGGACGCCCTCGTTAGACCAGTCGTCGGGATGACCGCTACATCGTAAGAAATGCACGCGTACAGACAACTGCTGCATCCAGACACAACTAACACATTCACTAGGGGCCCCTGTGTCTTCTCGAACCATACGAAGACGCCTGGTGGTAGGACATTTTTGATCGCGGCTTCCATTACGTGAGGTGCATTGACGCCTCCGTTTGTAGTGGTGCCGCACACGGGGAAACTGGACTGCAGCAGAATGGAACCTGGTCGTCTTTAGCGACGATTCGGGATTTAATCTCAGCAGTGATGACAATCGTGTTCGTGTAGGGAAACACCGTGGTGAACGTCTCAATCCTGCATTTGCTTTACAGCGACACACTGCTGCCACAGCTGGTGTGATGGTATACGGTGCCATTGTCCACATACACGATCACCCCTAGTATTGATCCATGGCACCATGAGAGCCCAGCGGTATTTCCATGACATTCTTCAACCACAAGTGTTGCCACTCATGCAACGGCTTCCAGGAACCATTTTCAAGAAGACAATGCTCGACCTCACACGGCAAGGCTGTCACAAGACTGTATCCGCACTGTTACTACCTTTCCTTGGCATGTCCAATCCCCAGATTTGTATCAGATCGAGCATATCTAGCATCATTTGGGACTGCGAGTTGGGCATCACACGAGTTTGAACGGACTCGAAGCAAGGTTACAGCAAAAAAGGAACGAAATGTCTCAAGATATCATAAAGAACTTGTATGCCTAATTTCTCGATCGTATCGCATCGTGCATTCGCTATACAGGGGGTTCAACAGGGTATGAAATAAACATTCCTTTTACCTTCTTGTCTGAAATAAATGATTCTTTTTCTTTGATTTTTTAATCATTTACTTATATCAAAATAATCATTACGTACATAAAATTTCGTTTCATTTTGACGACTCCTTCTTGATGAGCTAATTTTTTTGTCCATGAGTGTATGTTCAACCTTATTCAGTATTGTCATATTGCCCCAGTATTGGGGCAAGATCACAATTTGTTAAGGTTATGAAAAATTTATCTTATTCTTTGTTTCCTTTTATTTGAAAAATTAAATGGTAATATATTTAATACTACAAAGAACTACTCTAATGCTTCATGTAATTTTTTTTTTTATCCTTAAAAATAAATTAATAAACAACGAAAACTGTTAGCATAGCCATCTTGCCGGTTTTCTCCCCTTTTTTCTCTCTCTCTCTCTCTCTCTATATATATATATATATATATATATATATATATGTGTGTGTGTATCCCAAATCCACAGAAGATACATAATTCAATCATAATTACTACATGTTTTTAATTTAATCAACAAAAATATTTTGCTCTGAAAATTTATTTAAATTTTTTTGAATAGTTAAATACACTGCTAGCCACCATAAATAAAACACCAAGAACTACATGAGATAGCACAAAAAAATTTATTTTGTAGATAACATGTTTTGACCAAGTATTAAATGATTAAATTTATAGACTTCTGTGAAGTGTGGTTTCTGCCAGAATCAGTAGCCAGAGTAGTCGCCATGGTTGCAGATCACCGATGCCACACGCCTCGGCATTGATGCAAAGAGACTTTAGATGTGTTCTTGGGGTACAACAGACCAAGCAGCTTCCATATGTTGACAAAGTTGATCTGGTGTGGCAGCTGGGGTTGTAATCTGGGTCAATAGTTGAGCAACCATGGACCACATGTTTTCTATCGGCGAAAGATCCGGAGAGCGAGCCGGCCAGGGAAGCAAATCAATCTGGTGATTGACAAAGAACCTTTGGATAATGCGTGCCACATGTGGTCGCACATTATACTGTTGAAATATGACTGTGGCAAAGCCCTGAAGGTAAGGTAGGGTAACTGGCTCCAACACCTCGGAGATGTAGCGCTGACTGTTTAAAGTACCGGCAATGCGTACTAGAGGAGTGCGAGAGTGATATCCAATGTAGCCCCATACCATAATACCCGGTGCAGGACCAGTGTGGCGGTGCATAACGCAGCTGTTCAGCATCCTCTCTCCACGATGGTCGAACTCGACCATCGTGGTGTTGCAGACAAATGCGTGACTCATCAGTAAAGACAACTTCATTCCATTCTGCCCCACATCCTTCTTTCATCGCACCATTGGCGGCGGACACGTCTGTCGTTCTGCGTCAAGGGTAGACCAAGCAATGGACGTCTTGCGGACAGACCACTCTGCTGCAAACGGCATCGAATGGTACGCGCAGACACTGAATGATGCTTTACAGACTCAATGTGTTGTGCTATGGTTCGTGATGTGACTAAGCGATCCATCACTGCCATGCGCACAGTTTGCCTGTCCTCACGTGACGTGGTGCACTGCGGTAATGCGATAGACCACGTCGGTCCGTCGAACTCTCCTGCATCAAACGGTCACATATTCGCATTACAGTTGTTTGGTTTTGTCCAACACGACTACCGATTTACTTGAAAGCCAATCCACAATCTCGGTACGCCACTATTCTTCCTCTGTCAATTCGGATACTTGATAAAAAGCGATCGCTTTTCACGAGACCAACGATCGTTTCGAAAAACAAGAAAAACACAATTGCCGAACTTGAAATCGTCGCAATCTCAAGCCAAATAGTTTTTTGAGGTTGTCGCGGACCGTGACGTGTGTCAGCGCTGAAATTCTAATTTTGCATATCTCACCTCCGCTTTGTATGTTTAAATTTCATGTTTTTTGCATTTTTTAGGGTTTGCATTTCTAGAGCTGTATATTACAAAAAAGAAACTCTCCTTTTGTTTCTTTTTAAAGGGTATTATAAAAGGACAACAGTAAAAAAATAGAGATCTATGAAATATCTTGAAAATAATCTCAACAAGTTATTAAATATATTTTTTATTTTAACAATTCAAAAATACTCACAACTTAAAATGCGATAAAACATTAAACATTTCCTTTTCTAGCTTTAACTGTAAAAGAACTTCAGTGAAAAAAACTGTTTAATATAAATATTATTTTCCTACAATTTGATCCAAATGAGATAAATCCCAGACGATTAAATTACTTTGAAAATAAGTTTTATTTATGATAGCAAGCAAAATATCTCAAATTACGAAAGCATTATTTAGAATCTCCAATACATTAAAGTCAAAAATAAAGTATTCTTTTTTTTTTAATTTTCCTTTCTTTAAATGAGTTTTGTTTCAATTGATTCATCTAAGTATTTTTTCATTTAAAATATACAACGCAATAAATATACTTTAATTTTTATTCTATGGCAGATAAAAATGGCTTATCAAACAAACCAAGAAACATTTAAAAATAATATAAATCTAAAAGACAAGATTATAACCAAATAGCGCCAAGTTATTAAATTAAATGAAATATCTCTACAAATAGTACCATTTTTATTCATTCCCAGTTTGTATAGATCCAAAATTAGAAATTCCTCTATGAATGGGAGATTTTATCTTGTTAAATATTGATCTTTTTGTGCCAACTCTTTAACTGTAGTCTCAATCAATAATTTGAGTTACTTTTTCCTTTGAAATATTTCTTTTAGTTCTGAAATTGCGCTTCAAGGTTCTACTAGCTGTTCTGGAGGCTTTATTTATTTTTGAACGTTTTTGAAAAGGATTTGCATTGTGATTGGTAAATATATAACCTTTTTCAGCAACTCAATTTCAATACATCTACTGTACTATATTCTACTTATGTTCTAACTTGCTCCATTATTGATGTTTCAAGAGCAGAGCTACATATTCAAACTTTAAATTAATTATACTTCCCCTTTTTTAATACGTTCAGCTAATACAGTCAAATATCATCTTCACTCAAAATCTAGGCCTTTTTCTTGACTATCAGCGTCAACGGCATTAACACTCAAAATTTGTTTTACTATTTTAAGCCTTCTAAAACCACTAAAATAGAACTAAAATTCTAATTTTTAGGCCTGGAAATAATTATTGAGATATTTGTGGAAATTCCGCTTCATAACAATATTACGCCCAAAGCTAAACGAAAACAGAAACTGCAAATATACGAGTAATAATTTTTCTTACTCAACGTAAAGCTTCTGAATTGCAGTTTGATTCTATGATTTTTAGTATTTAATCCTAAATTTAAAACATAAATTAAATATTACATTTCAAGGTATTTAAATCATCCTGATAACACAAAAATCCATAGCTTACAAACTTATGCACTTAAATTTCTTCAAAGAAGTAAACCAACAGTAAGCAAAGTCAAGCTCCAAAAGAATTTTTGATGCGGTATAGTGTCAATAATTAATATAGAATTGTTTTAAAACTGAAAGAAAGAAAATTAGATTAAATCACTGAAATATTTTAATGTGATTTCTTTATACATATAAAACCATATTTGAAGAAGAGAGAGATTTAATTCATAACATAACATAAACTTTTAAGAAACATATTTTAAGAAGAGGATTTCAGAAACTGAAGATTTTACAAAATCAATTAATTTCATTGAATATTTTTTTTAAAAAATGACTGCCCAAATCGGTATAGTTTAATCTTTTTCTTCTGTGGCGTTTTTCGCCAAAAGATCAACCTCTTGTTAGGGAGATAATGACTTCACAACAGTCACACGTAGTTTCACGTGGAAAAATACCCAAGACAGGACAACACCGAAGCTTAAATTCGAGAGCAAGTCAACATTTGTCCTTCCTTGGTTTAGCCGACAGTCAAATGATCTGCGTAGTCTCCGCACCAATTTCTCGCTTCAAAGTCCATCACACGAGGGGTGACAAGTACTAATGGCCGAACGGTAACGCCGGCAACGTCCAAAATTTTAATGATTCTGCATCACGAACCTCTTTGAATGCGCAACATATTCCACCTTTACCCCTTTATCTACCGACGCGGTACTTATAAGTACCACTTACTTTAAAATAACATAGAATAAACAATTTTACGAATATTTTGACAATACTTAGTAGGAATATTTTTTGAAATCCACTCTTCCAAGATATATGGCAGAATGGGTCTATGATGAGTATTTTAGCGGGGAAGGCGAATAGTTTTATAGCAGAAATTGCGTTTTCAGCTGACGACGTTTTAAGCGTATTGCAAAGATTATCATTTTTGTCCCGAAAAAATAGTTTGTCAAAATTTAAGTGTCTTTTTTTTTGTATGTTAAAAAGGCCCTTAGAAACTGTTTATTTTAAGTGAACAGTGTCTATAATTAATTTTACAGTGGAATATCTATAATTAATTAATTAGCACTACCGGGTTAAATTTCCAAAGATGAGTATTTTGTTGATGTATATCCCTAAATTTCCAATGTAGTGATCCAAAAATAAAAAGTATTGCATGAAAAAACTGCAGTAAACCATAATGCGATAGATAAAGGGTTAAAGAGGCAAAAAAAAGCAGAAATTCACACTCTCCAGGACACTCCTAGACTCTGCCGGACTAACTATCAATCTGAATTTCAGACTCTCTTCGAGATTTGTTTGTAAGACCTAGCACCTACAATAACGTTTTAAGACTCCAGATTACGAGCATCACAAGCGTCTTACGCAGCCTTCACATCAGTGATTTGGCCTGTAACATCCTCCGACCATCATGACACACCAACATAGATGGATTCCTTGTTACTGCGACTTCCAAGTTACAAAGGTATCCTGGAATCTCTTATAAAATGGTTGTGCAAGATGCTTGCACACCGTCAGTTGTTCTGAAATATAGTGTTCTTTCAGCGAATAGATTTCAAGGGAGAAATAAAAATAATTCTGGAGGAGTCAAGCCATAAGACAGTATGTTATCTGAGCAGGGTTGCCACGTTACATTTGGCAAGGTACCTGGTGATGAAAAAGAAGCCATATCTCATTTTGAATTGATATTTTTAGAATCATGAATGAAAAGTTTCTTTCCAAAAAAATAAGTTTATTACGGATATCAAATACCGTTTGTGAAGAAATATATTTTTGAGACTTGTTTCACTTTAATCCGATTTTTATTCAAACAAATGTAAAAAGGGTAAACATATTAATAAATTTAAAAGCATAAAATTTTATCTTATTTTGAATTTCACTTCGTAAGTTTAATGGCTAGAATAATTTAATTTGCATCAGTATTCTCAAGACGGCTGTATATATCTATAACTATTGTTTTCATAACAAAGTTTAAAATACTTAAAGTATTTTTACATGTGTTTGTGTGTGTGCATATATATTTAAGAACACAGTATGATGTGAATATTATGCATTTATGAAGGAGAGGTATCTACTAGAGCTATAATTTATACATATTTTTTTGCCGCAATGCTCAATTTAGTGAATAAATTAATAAATTCAAATGTTACATGCATTCTCATTCTAAATTCGAATGTAAATATGTACAATGAACTACGACACTATTATCTTATAATTTAACTCTCAAGTAGTCATATGTTTTGTTAAAGAACTCACCTCATTCTGTGCTGATCTTCTAATTCTGAGACTATTGTTCACCTATTTCTCCTTCGATTCACAGCATTCAAAAATTCTTAGTCTTTCATATTAACAGTCACTTTACAATCGTGGCAGTCTACCATATCGTAAATATTTACTTATGCTATATTAGTTTAACGAAGTATCCACATGAATAAATCAAAGAAAAGTAATACAATAATTCTCATCTTTTAGACGCACATGACTGAGTTTGAAAGATATTGAAACTCAAACTTAAAATTATAACATATTATACTACACATAAAGGTGGAGCAGACAGTCTGGTACTCAAAATTATTGAAGTGCACTTCATGTCGTCACAAATTCTAAAGGTTTTGAACTAGCATTGTTCATATTTTGAATGTTTCCTTGTAAATTCCTAAATTTTACAACAGAGAAAGAAGAAACAAGAGAATAAAGAAAACTCTGTATTTATAACAATATTTGCATTCACACTGTAGAAGAACACATAAAAGATGATTACAAAAATCCTCATAAACATCAATAATATGTTTTTCTTATAAATTTCTTCTACAAATACCAATTGAAAGTTCATCACAAATTCGAACTATTTAGGACTACCAAACACACACACACGTTCTTATACCAAAGATCAAAACAAAATACCCCTAAAATACCTTATCTGTCACGAGTGAGGGACAGTTATATTAACATTGCATTGCGCGCGCGCGCACAAAGCAACAAGATTATGGGTGACACAGATTTCTTAATTTTAACCTTTATCTACCGCATTATGATTTTTTTGAATCACTACATTGAAAATTAAAGGATATGCATGAACAAAATACTCAACTTTGGGAAATTTAGTTCGTTAGAACTTATTAATTAATTAAAGATATTCAACTATAAAATTAATTATGCACACTGTTCACTTAAAATAAACAGTCAAATCGTTTGATAAGGTCTTCATTAACATATAAAAACAGTAAAATACTTACCTTTTGACTACTTTTTTGGGAAAAAAATGACAATCTTCATAATCCACTAAAAACGCCATCAGCTGAAAACGCAATTTCTGTTATAAAACTATTCGCCTTCCCCGCTAAAATGCTCATCATAGAACCCGTGATGCCCTATATCATGGAAGAGTGGATTTAAAAGAATATTCCTACTAAGTATCGTCAGAGTATTCGTAAAAATGGTTATTCTATGTAATTTTAAATTGAGTGGTACTTATAAGTACCGTCGGTAAAGGCTAAACCTCAGTCAAGTGACGAGGATGACACGTGAGCCGAAACCTCTTTTAACAGACTATCACACCACGCTACCAGGAGGACTTTCAGTTCGACAGATTTAATGTGCTTTTAGCCCCTCTACAAAGTGGCAACAGGACTCGAGCCACGAGTTCGAGACCATAAGCAATACGCTAGAGTGATCACTACCTATATGAAAGGTGCAAGGAACCAGTGGTGGGAAATATTCAACACCAAAGTACAATGTTTGCGTAAATATTACTTAGATTTAGTACATATTGTACCGTTATTTCTATTGTCATTTTTAATACGTTTTGCTGTATATCTAAGTTTTAAAGTAATTTTTATTCATGTATACATTAAAATATGAGCATTTATTTAAATTGTTCTTTGAAACCTTTCTGTTTTAAGTAGTACTGCGTACATTTATACAGACATCCTACTGCTATTTTTGAAATCATTATTCCCTCTCAACATGAAAAATTTATCTTGTTCCTACCTTATTATTCAGGAGTGAATTTGTTTGGCCACTTTATGTAAATTATATTTCGATTATTTTCTTCTTTTAGGCAAATTATAAACATTAAAAGTGTATGTAACTTAAGATCTATCACTCTCAAGGTCTGTGTGCGTGTGGTACAATTGTGTAATTGTTTATGTGACTATTCATCTAAGAATTATTCTCCATAAACTTATTTTTAAATTTACTGTTTTAATAATACTTTTATGTTTCACAGATTTTATCATTACATATAATTTAAATTTCCGTCAAAGTATGATATATATGTTTTAAATTACAGACAAAAAGTGCTTATGAAAACGGTACCTTCATTCTAATTTGTTTCATTATGAACGGGTAAAAGTACTTTTGTGACAATTGTATACTTTACAACTTTCTTAAATGAAATACCGTTTCCTTATGTTCAAAATCTCATAGTCCTTTAAATTATAATTTTGTGATTTGATCATTCTTAAAGGAATGGTCTCATCCACTATAATAAACAAATAAGTGTAACAAATACTTTGTGTCAAATTTATTATACTGTACAAATAATAAAAATCGACTCATTATTAAAAAATAAGAAGTCCAATTGTGACAGAAACATACATAAAAAAGCGTATTTTGGGATTTAAGAGAGATTGAATAGATTATGCCAGAATTTTCTATATAATCAACAAGTAGAATTTCCAATAGTGATCTGGATGAGTGAATGAATATAACGTCGCACTATTCAGCTACTTGAAAGCTTTTGGCGACGGACCGAGTAATTTTTAACCATGGTCAAGTTACGAGGGTGATACCTGAGCTTGCTCCCTCCTCTTCTAAAATAATCTGAATGAAAATTGCCACTAAGCATGGAACAGACCAATATATTTCCGATGATACCCTGCAAGATTTCTTGTTAAATCATCACAAACCCTCAAAAAATAGACAATCTGAAATAGTTTCATGTACCTCTCCTCTATGACAGCGATACTCAACCTGGGCCCTCGGGCCGAATGTGGTCCGCTGAACCTTTCTGAGAGGCCCAGCCATGCTCCGTTTCACTAACAAATTTAATTATTTAAGAACTATGTATAAAAAATTTAGCGAGAAATTCTATCAATCAAGCAATCCCATATATTAATTTTGCTACCTATGTGGTGCTGTGTGGTAGGAATTGATCGATAACTTATTTTCTTTTGTATTTAATTACTTAGTGTTAAAAAATAACTGTAGAATAGCGACTATTTTACGGGTGAAACTTTTTAATCTACCCTCATGCTTTGCAAGCGAAAAATATTTAAAGAATATTTGTTATTTCAAAATGATTGGGATCTTGACTGTTTCGTAGAAAAAACAAACATGGATCAACAACTTGTTTAATTTGTCATGAAAACGCTATATTTAAAATATATAATTTTTGATCGTAACTATACCTCTAAGCACAAATCTTTCAATTCCTCCTCTTTTTTTTTTTTTTTTAGGAACAAAATATTTGGGGGTGGGGGACTTGGGATCATTGATGAAAGAAATCGAAATTACCCCATAACAAGGCAAAAAACTGCATTGAACTATTTTTTCTTTCTGTAAGTTGAGTTTGATGAAGTTTTATTATATTTTAAAATAAAATCCAAAACTATTAATATTTTCTGCATTTTAAATGTCTTTGTTCTTATAGCGTCCCCCTCCCCCGTTAATCCTCATATTGCGGCCCGCGAGAAATAGTTTTCATTTGTATGCGGCCCGTGTGAAATAGTTATCATATCTATGTGGCCCGGTTGAAAAAAAGGTTGATTACCCCTGCTCTATGATGTCCTCTATGAGAAGAAGATGAGAAAATCTACGCGGCCGAAAGAATGTATGGAAGTTTCTAACAAAAATTTCTTATCATCATTTGGACACTGAAACATTTTTTTTTTCGACTTTTTTACGCTGGCTGATGAGATTTTATTTTTTAGTGTTTTACAAAATACTTGTTAATCTTATTTTATTTAAAAAATCTTTTTTTCCACAACCATTATACTTTTACTATGCAAAATTAGATAAATAAATAAAAAAATACAAAATTTTAGTTCCAATTTTCAAGGCATTTACTAATAATGCATATCAATAAAATAAACGAAATATTAGAATATTTGAAGAATATTTTATCTTCTATTTCCAAATTATACTGATTTAAAATAATAAAAAATAGCCTAAAATTGCACAAAAATCATACAAAAGGAAATATAGACAATAGTGCAGCTGGGAAAATTACATGTTGGCAAACGAATGCAAATTCTTTATTTTGTACCATTACACGAAATACTATGTTCCACAGTTAATGAATGAATAGCAGACAGACAGGGTCAATCAGTCTTCATTAATTGCACACAATTTCTGTTTCCTCTTTATTGCCATTAATAAGACAAACGGAGGGATAAATCCAATAAACATACATTCGTGATAATCAATGTTTTCTCAAAATCATGACGATGTTAGTGTTAAGGACAAAATACTACTTTTGACACTTTTCTGTTTCGTCGGCGCAAATCTCGCCAAACAGACTTTATTGGCGACAATATCCTATATATATACATATATATATATAATATATACTACAAATGTTAGTTCACATTGGGTTTTCGTCAACTTTTTGACGAAAAAGTCGTCTCTGATGAGAACAGACCTAGGCTTGTTTAGAAAACAGGGTGATAAAAGGTTAGCAGAAGGAATATTCCGTTTGGAGTTGGCTGTATCATTTTTGGCAACTGTATCACCTGCGTCGGAGAAACGATAAAGTACCCATCATTTTTGTATTTATTGCACCTAATATAAGTATTCTTTACACTACAGTAAAATACATAGAATATATCCAAGTTCATGGGATCTAGACGAATTTTGAAACATACATATTTACCAAACATCTTATCAGATAAAAATTAAAGTAAATTTTATAGATATATATATGGAAGACGAATATAGTAACAAAGAAACAACAGTCCAGAAATCTCGCTTCCAATAATATGTCATCGAGCTTTACTGTTGCAGTGCATTTAACACATGATAGTCATTTTTTTATGTAATAGTTTAGTCAATTGTTTTATTTTTTTAAATTTATTTTTTAACTTCTCCCACTGGAATTTTGCCAAATGTCTGTAAATATGTTTTTCATAAACTATGTAACACAAAACTTAGTAGAGACCTGTTATTCTATTTTTATATTGTGTCTGATTTTAAAATCAATTCTTAGAAAGTTGAGAAGTGATCAATGAATAGGCATAACTCAAACTAGGATATAATTCAAAAGTACTAAAGTCTGAAATACTTGTCTAGACTCATTCTTGCATAATATTGCTAGATGTTATATAAGAGAAAGATTTATGTTACAATATTTAAAACAAAAAGAGTAAGACTTTTTTATTTTCATTTAGAGTTATTTTTGAAAACCATCAACTGATTCTTATGGATATGAAAGAAACGAAATTTAATTCAAGAAAAATGATTTTACAATTCAAAATATGTAAGCCATAATGAAATTACTTAATTCAATTGTTCATTTATTTAAAAATGCTATAAATGTGTGACGGATTCTATTTGTGGAACTTCTACTATTTCTCTTGAGGAAACTATTTTAGTTTCCCCAAGTTGTGATTTTAGTTTGAAAACCACTTACCGTAGAGATGACTTGATTTTATGTTAATGTAAATGATATTTAAACCCTGGCATTAGGGTTTATTAGGTTACTCACGAAATCGTGGAATTGCGAAACGTTAACTGCAGAAAATCATTTTTGACAAGGAAGTCGTGCGTGCTGAAATTAATATTCGTCTTTGCATCAGTGGAAGGAATATAGAAGTTGATTTCTACCCAGCTGTTACAGTTTAAGAAGAAATCGTCAAGATGAACTACAAGAGGCTCTAGATATAAGCCTTTTTGAATAATCTTATAAGCTGGATTAAGATTTTGGATTTAAAATTGCCCTCAAAGTTAAGGAATAAGTTGTAAATTGTCTATAAAGTGTTTGTTAAAATCAATTATTTTAAAATCACGTCTGATTCTTCCCTAAACCCTCTCACACCAATTTCGTTTTCATGGGGATGCAGATAAATATTAATTCCAGGAAGGAAATACAAAAATTATATATATTTTCACAAATTTTCATTTCAAAAAGGTCCTCTAAGATTTTTTTTTATAAGTTCATTTGTAAAATTAAAGTAATTCGTTCATATGAATATGTTCCTTTTATATGTATAATGTTTAAAATACAAATATTTTTGTTGCTCACACGTATTAAGTAAAATACGTTACTATAACTTAATCATCTTCTATTTACTGGAATTTTTATGTATTTTGTTAAAATATACAATTCTGGTTCACATATATTTCTAATTCACAAGGAGCCAGTCAAGTGAGTGATTTTTTAGTATTTAGTTTTGGAAGTCCTTGAAAGACTCCAAAAATACATTAAAAGACTTATTTGTCTGTATTATTTGTATTATAAAAGAACACACATACACATGCACATACACTCCATAATGAGAGAAATACACAAGCCAAAATATTTTAAAAATACAAATGAAGATATTTACACTTGATCAGTAAACCTCACTAAAAAAATAATAAACTTAATCCCTAAATCAATGACGAAATGGTAAAAAGATTTTAAAAAGTGGTTCTGTCGTCTTTTTAAAGTTATTTGAAACTCAAGTAAAAAATAAATTTGAATACAAGAATTTTGTAGAAAAAGTTTGAAAATATAGTTAGTTTTTATCTAATATAAGTTTTTTATTTTTTTTGGGGGATGAATTATCATTTTACTGATTTTTATTTCCTTGTTGTACCGTTATGTGTTCATTAATGTGAGGGATTATCAGCTATTACTTATAAGCTTTTAAAAAAACCCCACCTTTTTTTTTTTGAGCCGTATCCACTTTTTTCCAACTCTTAGGGGTTCAACTACTTAAAAAACAAAAAAGGGATTAAAATTTTTGTCATTTATTTATCAAAAAGACCGCTTCAAATGAGAAGTAATTTGTAATATACCATAAAATCCGGCGCATAACACGCCCAAAATTTTAATTTTAATTTTTGTATGTCGCCTTTAACCCTCCTTTTTTTTGGAAGAAACTTTGAAATTTTCATGCGAAAATTATCTTTTACATTTAAAAGGTATCCGACTACGTTCGGTCCCTTTTTGTTTTTAAAAAAAAGGCATAAATAGATAATTTTCATGATATTTAGTCTCACTTAGATTGAATACATGTATAAAATTTTTTTGGTTTTTTGAAAAAAAAATTTAATATTTTGGAAAAAAGTAACTTAGAAAAAATTTTTAAAATGTTCTCCCAAAAAGAGCTTCTAAAATAATAATAGTTTTGTGTGTGTGTATATAAAGTAAAGACTTCCAGGGGTCTGAACTATTTTTTTTAAAAAATTCACAATTTTTTAGAGTTAGAACCAACTGAAAAAATTATTGGAGTTTTTTTTAAAATTTCTCCCTCTTTGTCGTAAAACATGGATAAACCCATTCTAAGTTTTATATTTGAAATTTAGTTGAGCCTCTCAGAGGTTGAGCATATACAGGCAAAATATTATGTTGGCTTTTTAAAAAGGAGAAATTTTGAAAATGGGCATTCATGCTCATTTTTGTCAAAATATTGTATTAAATAATTTTATTGTAATAATATTCTAAAAATTTTATATACACATTTTCTAATCTAAGAAATTAAATATCCTAAATATTATCCGTTATATTTTTAAAACCAGGGTTTCCCCGAACGAATGGATCCTTAAATACGGAAAAAATCCCCGGTTTTTGAAAAATAGTAAACCCAAAAAAAACCTTAAGTTCATCCCGGTATTTTTTCCTTTTTAAAAACAAAGATTTCATATGGAAAAAACTAATTTTTTTTTTGCCATCTCTTTTTTTTCTTTAAAAAACATTATTACACCGGGCTTTAAAACCCGAATTTTTACTTTTCTTTTTGTTTAAAAGGCGGTTTTAAATGTATTTTACAGTATTCCAAAAAACTTGTTCTAAATAATTAATACTCCAAAAATAACTACTTTGCTTAGAAATATGTCGATTTGCTTATAAGATTATTTCAGACTTATTATTACTGATTTAATTCGATTTTTGAATTAAACAATTCAAGATGTTCAGATGAAAATAATATTGAATTTATTCCTCAACAGAATTAGCTATTTAATTATATATTTTTACAATAAATAATAATTAACCGTACTGTTATTTAACAAAAGCTATCTCACTGCAAAATATTGAATACCCATTAATTATAGTGTAGAAAAATCAGTAGCCACAAATGCGATTACAAACGTATACCGTTAAATTCGTTAAGACTAGAGTAAAACACTATTTTAAGTCCATTAAGTACCTAGACGGTGGTATATTTACATAATGATTGCCTCATTTAGGTAGTGTTTTATCTTTTTGCATATTATTACGAATTATGCACTTGCTTCATTAACGATGCAGCAGTTTAGTCCAACGTTCGACAAATTCAATTAACCTTACAGATTATGTAAAATGATGTAAACAAACGCCAAGTAATGCAAATAAAAAACTTTTACATGTTAAAACTGTGTACCAAGGTTTTAATCCTATGTGAATTAGTATACTAGGGTTTATACAATCGGGTTATTGAAAACTAATTTTCTAAAAATTTAGAAAATAGTTTAAATAAACATAAATCATTTTAAATGCGTATGATAGTGATATAAGTCTTCCATAGCGTTTTCTCCACAGCGAAATAAATACGCGCGATATATTCTTAATAATACGGAAAAATTTCGAAAATATTTGATTGAAATATGCATGAAGGCGATTAGAACTGGGTACCTTCCAATCCGTAAGCGCATAATATATCCATTGTACTAAAATGACCCTCTTAGTGCGGAGGCTGTTGCTGGCTTATATAGATACCCCCACCACCACACACTCTCCTGCCAGTGAGTCGGTGGATAGGCGAATGAACAATACAGCTGTTATGGAGAGCGTGGGAGTTATTGCTGTTGCGTCAAGTGTGTTTTGACGGCTTGAATGTTGCGTCATGTGGATTTGAAGGCTTGGGTGTTGCGCCATGTGGATTTGACGGCTTGCTGTGCTCCATCATGTGTCTGACGGCTTTTGGTTGCTCTTGTGGTGAATAGATGGCGCCACGTCTGCTCCACGAAAGTTTCTTTGCTTCAAATTTCAGTCAGGGTCAACAATGAAGGAGATTAGAACTGGGTACCTTCCGATTTGTAAGCACGTAACAATCCCCTGGACCGACATGATCTCTTTAGTCCGGAGACTGTTACTGTTTTATATAGATACCACCGCCTTATGCATCTATTTTGAATTTTATCTGTGCATTTTATAAACTCAACAAAATTTATTTTTAGTTGTAAGATGTTAGTTGATATACTTAGATTTCCACATTTATGCCCGAAATTTAATTAATGGCATAAAACAAAATGAACAAATTTAAAATTATTTCAGAATAATGCTTATCACGCAATAATAATTATAAAATCTAATTTTAGATACTTATAACAATAAAATTCATTTAAATTTGTTATGGTTAAGGGTAAAAAAAAAGGTAATGCGGTCTGAACTTGAAGAGATAGTAAGTAAGAGATAAAGTAATACTCTGTGCACGTTTACAGTGTCATCCTACTACTAATTTTTTAAAAAAATAATCCTCTTTTTCCCTCTCAAAATGAAAACTTAATCTTGCTCTTACCTTAATATTCAGGAATGAATATGTTGTCCAATTTATACAAATTACAACCTCTGACAACAAAGTCCGGTGAATAATGTCAGAACGGCCGATCTGGCAACACTGTCGAAACAATACGCTGCATATACGTAGAAGCCGGTGTTGATGATCTGCCCCCACCGTTGCTCAGTTGAGACACATTTATTTTCCGTGTAAGACTTGTTTTACAAAATGCTTGTTTGGCACGATGATTCTGAACAGAGAATTTGAAAATGAACGAACAAAAAATCAGTTTAAGGTTTTATTTTAAGCTTGACAAAACATCAAAAGAAACTTATGCTATTCTTTTGCGTGTTTATGAAGATCAAACACTGTTCATGAAGTGTGTGTACGAGTGGTTCACCCGTTTTCAAAAAGTAAGGAAAGTGTTTCTGACAACCCCCTTAGCAGAAGACCGACTACCTCCGTCAGTGACGAAAACATTGAGAAAGTGAGGAATGTAATCAATAAAGATCGTCAATTAACTGTGCGCATGATAGCTGATGAACGGCAGATTAACCCTTTGATTCCGGGCGGCAAATCGTTACACAGAATTTAAGGATGAGAAAAATGAGTTATGGATATTGACGGTATTCCTAACATCGTAAAACGTGAACGCGAAATCCTCGTCGAAACGTGACGAGGCTTTTGAACTCCTTCCCAAAAGAAGACTTCTTGCAAAATTTCTAAAACTTGTATTGGGGTGCTTACTTATGGGAGGTGACTATTTCAAAGGACAGTAAGGTAACTTTCGTTAATATTTCATCTACGTTAACGCGTTGCAGGACTATTCACCGAACTTTATTTTCAGAGGTTGTATATTTTGATTGGTTTTCTCTTCTTTTAAGGCAAATTTTAAATGTTAGACGTGTATGTAGATGTAGCTGTAGAACTCTCTGTGTGTGTGTGCGAGCGTGTGTCTGTCTGTCTGTCTGTGTGCGTGGGCGTGTGTGTTGGTAATTTTTAACAAAATAAAACATTTTACAGCTGTATTTATTACATTGTTAGTGAAGATGACTAGGAATATATTGTACAGCAGAATCCCAAAAACACAGCACTCGATAACTCGGCCACAAACTTGCAGGTCGTAAAAGCCCCACGTGCAAACTCTTTCAAGTTCCCCTCAGAAATTGAAGACGTTAACGTTCGTAAAAACTGTTAAAAAATCACATTATGAGTGACTAAAGAATATCGAAACCACCCTTCCGTATTTTGAATAACAAGGTGAGTCGGTAATGGACTTACTGTTCTTTAGTCGTCTTCGTGATGCAAAACGCAGGAGACAGACAGTAAGGAAGACAACAGGACCATTACATATTTTTTTGAAAAAAATAGCTATTTTTTGAAAATTATGCTACTTACTTTTCCTTATAGACAGCTTTATGACTTCATAAAGTGTTTTTCCAAGTTGTATCTTATCAGACAAATTACTATATACCATGTATACCAAATTAATATATGTCATGTATACCAACATACTGTATACTATGTACTCATTAATTTTCATTTTCATGTTGTAAATGCTGTATGCCTTCATTTTCATGTTGTAATGCTGTATGCACGTACTTTTCCTTTGTTTTTCTCCTCCTATCCGACTACGTTCGGAACCATGATTTTAAAAAGGCGCATAAATAGATAATTTTCATGATATTTAATGTCAGTTAGATTAGAATACATGAATAAAATTGTTTTAAGGATATTTTGACAAAAAAAAAAACTATTTAAATACAATATATATTTCGGCTAAAAATTACCTTAGAATAACCTTTTTTCAAAATGTTCTCCTTTTGTGAAAAATGCTTTTACTATAATAATATTTTGCCTGCATATTGCTCGGACCTCTGTACAGAGGCTGAACTATGAGGTTTGAAACATTCACATTATTTTCAGAGTTACAACCATTTGAAATAATTATCGGGTTTTTTTTTTAAAACTTCCCCCCTGTGTTGTCGTAAAACATGGAGAAACCCACTTCTAAGTTATACATTTCAAAAATTCTAGTTGAACCTCTGTACAGAGGTCTGAGCTAAATACAGGCGAAATATTATTATAATAGAAGCATTTTTCACAAAAGGAGAATAATTTGAAAAGGGGTCATTCTATGTTCATTTTTTGTGAAAATATTGTACTTAAATAATTTTTATTGTAATACTATTCTTAAAACAATTTTAAATACATTTTCTAATCTAAGTGACACTAAATATCATAAATATTATCCATTTATACTCTTTTGCAAATCACGGTTCCTAACGTAGTCGGATACCTTAAGGGTATTTCAGCTGTGTTTACTTTTCGTTATATTCCCTACCAAACAATACAGACAAATGTAGGACAATATTTTAAGAGAAAACACTCATACTTATTCTTTTTTAATCCCATTCTCAATAACCCGACATTTTCACGAGCTCGACTACCCTTCGCTCCATATTAGGTCGAATATTTGAGATTATACTGTACTACGAATTTATTTATGGATGTTTTCTACCACAGTCATTTGTTTCGAGAATTAATTAATTCTTCCTATTCAAATGAAATGACTCATGATCTACTTAATTATTCCACTCATTCTCTGAAAATAGTCTGAATAGAACTTCAAACAACTCTGTTCATCTATTAAATCTCCTTAATGGAAATTTTCTACTAAGGCAACTACTCGAAATGCTGTCTGATTTATGTGATCATTATAAGAATAATTTGCAAAGGTATAATACAATACATAAATATTTTGATGAAAAATATTTTGAAACTCACATTTGTCAAGGTAGTCCATATTTGCGGTACCATTTTAGATGGTTAGCTATTGATAAGATAAATATTGAATCTTTTAATTTGAAAATAACATTTTTTAAATCAGGATCATTTAGTCTCTTTATTTGGGATTCTCTGAGTGAGTAATTTTATGTATTTAAAATCAGAAGAAAGTGAATTATTTACTATGATTTTTTTTTAAAAACAAATATATTTATTTTTAACTTGTTATTCATTTTAAAACAATTTTTGTTGTTTGATAGAATATTTATAGATTAGTACGTTAATATTTCTGGTTATTAACTGAACAGTACATTATCGAGGTCGTGTCGTTTCAACAACTATAACTTATTTTTCAATAATGAATATATGAAATATTTCTATGATTTTTTTAAACAAATATATTTATTTTTAATTTGTTATTCATTTTAAAACAATTTTCGTTGTTTGACAGAATATTTATAGATTAGTACGTTAAGATTTCTGGTTATTAGCAGAAAAGTACATTATTAAAATTGTCTCGTTTCAACTATAATACTTTTTTTCAATATTGGATATATGATTTGCTATTTTCTAATTTCTGCATAGTATATCTGCTTACTTTCTAAGCACTATTTTCTTTTCAGAGGAGATTATCCTGTAATTTTGAGTACTCTATGAAAAATATTTGATTAGCAAAAGTAAACACACATTGTAAGTAATAATTATGTAATATTTGTATGTTGTTCCTTTATTTCCCTCCATCAAGAGTTTTATAAAAAGAAAGGGAAAGAATAAAGTGTGTGGGAGGAGAAAAGGCCTGGGATGCTGTGTCGCAAAAGATCAAAGATCAAGATACAATTCAAATAAGATACAGGAAAAGATCGATGCTATTTTGAAAATGAAAAATAATTTTTGTGTAAAGGTTCATTTCTACAGCGTGATATTTGGAGACTTGATTCTAACAGCAAAATGATAAAAAAGAATTATCTTGCTTTCATATAAATATACATCAGTAAAATGTATTGATTCTAAACATATTTGTTTATAGAGACATTGATCTAAATGGCACAAACAATAAATAACAACTTCGAAATATGTACGCACGCAACGCAATTCAATAGTTTATTTATTAATATTAATATTGTTTTCATTAAATAGTGGGAGTATAAACTGTTTGAAGAATTAATGTTAAAAAAAGTATTATGAGCAAATTATTCTGCGTTAATAAAATTCATTAAAGTTGAGGAGCATAGTTTTTGGTTCAACTTAAACTCGATTTTTACATAATGTTCCTATACTTAAGCTGAAAATTTTTTTTGTAATTTAAAAAAATCAGAGTGTGGTCAACAGATTTCTTTAAAAAAAAATTTTTTTTTTCTCTGATGGGGCTGCAGATTGGCATTTTACCTTTACAGAGAGAGAGACCTAGTACATTCCCCAGAAGCTGGTATCACTTTTTAGTGCGGCACGAAAGCGGAAATATCAATTGCCGCAAGTAATTTTGACGCCCAGTTTCCTTCCCAGAGAGAAGCACCTGAGCTCTGACGATGCGAAAAATTGTACTTAATAATTTAATTTTACCGAAAGAACCCAAGCGAAACTGACGTTCAAGGTATTTTTTTTACATCCCACATAATCATACGACATGGACGCTGTCGATGTTCTGAATCATGAAAATCCACCGACTTGGGCATGGTTCAAACCCACAACCTTGTGCACAAAAGGCCAGTGACAAACCAATTACGCCACCCAGCTAGTCTTATAAAACAATTTGAAAAGAAAATAACTCGATTCCAAATCAAACTTACTCTAAAATCATCTTCATTTTCTAAGAACCCATATTCGACCATGTTTAATTAATATTTTGTGTTTTCTTCTTACCAGAGTGAACTTTTCTTCTTGAAATACTACATTAGCAGTCAAAATGAAGCATTTTATTTTAAGGAATAATTTTTTCGCCTATGTTTAGATTTAAAAAAGTGTTAAATGGAAAGGAAATTTTTATATAAATTTAAACAAATAATTCAATAGGTTAATAGTAAGAAAATTATTATTGTTCGTTTAAAAATATGAAGAGGGGATCTGACATATTTAAAAATAACTTTCATATACAAAGAATTATTTATTATTCAAAAAATAACATAAGAACTTAAATGTGTACGATGCATTTTATACGTCAGAAAGATAGTTTTGATGTTAAAAGATAAAACAGCTGAATATATTTTTATTTTTACAAAAAGAGAAACAAATATAATGTTCAAAATATCGCATAAACATATTTAAAAGATGCTCAAAAGTTCATTAATTCTTAAATCGAGATTATAAATAGTAGTTCTTGAACCAGACCAGTTAAAGTTTAGCTAAAAATCAGATGTTATTTGGAACAAAATTTCTGATTCTCTCATTTTGAAACCTGGATAAGTTAAAAACAAAAACTATGAGATGTATACAACCGGACTTTTCTCAACTATCTAATACAAACTGAATATGGAAATTTAACTTGTACTAATGCTTTCAGAGAATATTTTATATCACCATTTAAAAAAGTACATTTACCATTTACAAAAAGTAATTTTTTCAACAAAATATTTTAAAAATCTAATTAAACTACATGAAAGCAGTGTTAAGAGTTTCTTTCGCACTATTTTGGGATTTAAATCTTAATCCATTAACGGCAGTATTCCAACAAAGTCAAATTTTTCATACACGAAGGAATGGATAAAGTATAAACTTTTCTTTTATTCGTCAAACGCTTTCGAAATAACTAAAGTTTATCAAAAGTTATTTTTCTCTTCGCTTTCCTTAAAGATAAAATAAATTAAATTTGAACAGAACATCAAAGGGAAAAATACTCGTAAATTAAACTTTAAATAGCTCGAAACAGGATCCCACTCAACCACTAAACATGGATGGAAACTTATGTAGATATTTTAGAAATGAATTCCTATAAAAGAAAATGGCTGAGACGTCTTACTTCTTCACTTCATGCTAGCAACAAGAAAGATCAGTAAAATAAGTAATTAATAAAAAAAATGAAGAAAAGACAGATTTAGATTAGAAAAATATCATAAAATATTCTAGAAAGAACTTCAACCACTCAAGATTTTTATGGTAAATGGAATTTTTAAGTACTTTCTGTTTATCTTATCTCCCATGGAAGATTATTTATTGCGAAAGAAATACAGATTCTCATTAAACTTTAAACGTATAAATATTTAATTGACAAATATTGGCACAACATTTTGACAGATGGCGGTAGCATTTTTTTATGGCAATCGAAATTATTTTAATTGCTCTTCTTTTTTTAAATGTTTATTTCACTTTTGACAGTAAAAATTAAAGTCGTGTGTTCTTAAATAAAGACACATGCTGCTCTTAAACAAACCACTCATGCTCAAGATTGGCACTATCTGCTTAACTAGAAATGATGACTAATATAGTAGCAAGTTTGAGAGCATTATTTTCTGTAAAACTCAAGTAAGATTCCAGGAAGCAAACACAAACATTGGTAGTATAATGACAGAAAAATCCAAATGTGATGTACATGGATTTAACAGGCTTTTGAAATCCTACCAATTTAATTAGAGAAAAATTCATCTCGGAGTACAAGACATTTATGACCCGAATATTTTAAGCTGAAAAAAGGTCAAACATTGGTACAAAATACAGTCGAACTCCCATTTTACGAACCTCTATAGTGAGAATTTTTCTACACAGCGAATTTCTTCCTGGAACCACAAGAACATTTCTCGATTTTGTCCATAAAATAACTTCCCAATAGCGAAGACTTTTTTCAATATAATGAATTTTTTTCTCTTATGATTCTCAATTTTTTTCTCCCTATTTTTAACCCTTTATCTACCGACCGTACTTATAAGTACCCCTCACTTTAAAATTATGTAGAACAACACTTTTTTGCCAATAATCTGAGAATAATTAGCAGAAATATTCTTAGAAAACCACTCTTCCAAGATATATGGCATCTGGGGGTCTATGAGGAGTATTTAAGCGGGAAAGGTGAATAGTTTTATAGCAGAAATTATATTTTCAGCTGACAGCATTTTCAGTGGATTGCGAAGATTATCCTTTTTGTCCCGAAAAAAAAGTTAACATCAAAATTTACGTGTCTTATTATTTTAGTATGTTAAAATAATATAATGTGTATATAATTAATTTTACAGTTGAATATCTTTAGTTAATTAATTAGCTCTAACGCATTAAATTTCTCAATGTTGAGTATTTTTCTTTATGTATATCAATAAATTTTTAAGGAAGACATAAAAAAAAATTATATTGCATGAAAAAAAAACTACAGTAAATCATAAAGCGGTAGATAAAGGATTTTAAAGTAATTCTGGGCATTTCAAGTCATTCTCTCTTTTAACAAGTGTTAGTAGTTTAGTTATAAAAAATAATGTTTGTTTAAAATTACACTTGTGTACTTTTAATTAGAAAATATTCTTAAAATTCATTAATTGTAATATAAAATTATTTTCTTAATGTTGAAAATGCAGCGGATTCCTTACCATTCTTCTTCCTCGTTTTTCCTGCAGCTTTTCGTTTTTTTTATGGGTAAAATATATATAAAATAAATAGATATGAATTTTCAAAAAGGTATGAATAATTACGTTTTTCAATATATAGTGTTTATGAATTTAAAATTTGTTTTATGTGGTTTATTAAGTATATGGAAATGTGAACCTCTATAAAATGAATTTTCCTTTTAAAGAACTTTTTTCGGTATTTAGCAATTTCGTTAAATAGATGTCTGACTGTAATTGCAAATGGATGAGTAAACTAGAAAACAGAATGGTGCTCCAAAAAGAAAAAATATATCAATTCTCTCGCACAATGAGTACAACATAATTGTAGAATGCTTGGCTCAAGAAATTCATGAAATAGCTGAAATGACATGAGTTTTTAAAGTACTGTTCTGTTGTGGACAATAACGCTGTCTTACGCCTATCTTTTATACACTTGACAAGTAGCAATCTCCGAAGAGAAATCAAACTATTGTTATGATGGAATAAAGACTCAACACATTGGCGAATAAAGAATGAAGAAATAAAGAAAACAAATTGTGGTTTAAAACTACTACAAAAATACTAAAAACTCTTGTTACTGTATTAAATGTTAATTAAACGTGAACATTATGGAAAATCACATGGATATAGATAAGTGCTTTTTGAAATAAATATTTCAGCGGCAGAGGTAACTAAGGTCACAAATTTGTTGAAGGTGTTGTTTTCGTTAAGTAGTGAGCGAGTTTTGGGTCACTTCAGACGAGTGGTACAGAGGATCTTGTACATATTAAATATCTTAATGCTCAAAATCCTCCGCTGGAATGTTGAGGAAACTTGGAGAATGGGGCAATATTTCAAATGTCCTCTTCGTAATGGCCCATTTGATCAGGCTCAAGTTGATCATGTCACTTATCAGGAAACTTGTCTGTTACCGGTACCTATACTGTAGCTTCTAAAGTTGATTTTAAGATACATCTAATTAACTTAAGTATTGACTTATGCCCGCTGCTAAATATTCACTAGTACTGAAGTCATTAAAATATTTTGAAATCTCTGTTTCTTTTTAATACCATTTTGAAAGGTGAATATAATCAATAGTTAGTCTTTGTCACAAAAGCTTAATATCAATAACTAGGAACCAATTTCTTTTACTTATTACTATAACCTTTTATAACCATAGGATTAGTACTCAATCTATATTTTTATCGCTATTTTTTTTCTCACGTTATTTGGGGATTTGCCAATTGAGTCTTGTGTTATCTCTAACATTAATTTCAAAGATAATCTACAAGTAACTCACTAACCATATAGCTTGCATGTCTGAAAAATATAAAACTTGTAACTTTTTGTAACAATAATATTTATTTTATATATCTTACCTATCACAAAAAGAAAGAAAGAAAAACTGCAAGGAAAGTTGGTTGATGGATTGTTCATCTTCCAGAAGAATTAATTATTTTCTTTGATTCTCAAGCACTTACGTTTTGACATTTTCGAGCTACCGGAAAACAAGTTACCAGTACGACTGATCAACAATACAAATGAACGGAGACTAGTTCAAGGACACGAGAAAACGTTACTGGGGGTGAAAGTGGATATTGAAGATGTTTCCAGTGAACTAGATGATGGGGATTAAAGGTTGCACTTCTTGAACGAAACACCCAGAATTCTATTGCTCTCGGTGAGCTAGGTACTAATAAAACCAGTTCAAGATTTATGACGGCCATAAAATAAAATAAAAAAAAGAATAACTTAAAATTTCCAGGAATACTTTTAAAAAAAAGGGAGAAAAAAATTTAAGTGCAAGAGAAAACGTTTGTTATATAGAAAATGCACTTCGCTATGGGGAGGTCATTTTACGAAGAAAATCGTGAAACGTTCTTGGTTCCAGGAAATTTTGCTATATGGAAAAATTCGCAATATCGAGGTTCGTAATATGAAAGTTCGACTGTGAAGTTCCTGTAATTTATTGTAAAAAGAAAATAATTTGTTTGAAAAACAGTCATAAAGGCTAAGTAGCTTGCAATGCTTTCGACGGAAATTAAATTCAAATTTTTGTCTTCTGAAAAATGGAAATATATTATTGCACTCTACCTAAGCGGAACCTTATTTCGATAAATATCTGAGTAAATAATTACCTATTTATGGTCAATATATTCAACTACTAAATTATTTAAATGTATGGTTATAGAGTTCGTGGTCTTGCAGAATCTAATTACCCAAGATATTATCAGCAATGAATGAAACATTTTCCAAGACTTTTCTCAAAATCCGGCTAAACTGTGCTCCAAGAAAGACATGAATCATATGGATTAATGTTTTAATAACAGTAAAACGCAAATTGAGCTCAAGCTCGATTGAGTGGGTGAAAAATCAAGAAGAAATCGCTACTATTAGAAATTTAAATAAAACGAACGTGTTGACCATGGAGAAATAATATTTTCACATGTATCCCAAATTATGGGGAAAATAACTTTACAGTTACTAGTCAACTTTCTTTCAACTTGTAAATTAATACACTCAACTCATTTTTTACATGGTAGACACATTTCTTAGAAAAACCTCGCAAAAAGATACATGCGACGTATAGTAAACTTAGTGATGTGTGCAACAACTTAAAAAAATTTTCATAAAAAATCGTTTAAAAGATGAAACACCTCTAAATACTTTCCCAAATACCATGCAAAAAAGTAATAAAGAAATCCATGTTACATATTTATAAAAAAAATTCATTTTTATTACAAAAAAATTAAAGATAGTGTTTTACATGTTGTTTAAACCTTCACCAATTGCATTTGATAGAATTGTAATTTAATAACTCACAGCTAAATTTGCACTACGAAAACTTCCATTTTTTACGCTTGTTGGCAATTTTTTTTCCAACAAGCATTTAAGGTTGACAGGTTCAACTGTTCGATTGCAAAAAAAAGAAGAAAAAAAAAAAAAGGGAGGGGGAGTACGATCTATAATCGTAAATTTTCTCTATGCTTCCACAACAGTCAAATTTCTTTCTCCCATAAAATCTTAAATGTATTTAAGGGTGGTGTGTGTGTGGAAACCTAAAATCTTCTTAATATGAAAATTTTGAGATTTTTACATTTTCAAATTGTATAGATTTTAACCTTTAGAAATTACTTTACTTAAACCTCTAGGGTAATTAGAAGCCCTTAAAACCTATTTTTAAATAATCATTGAAAATGTGCCACGCCTATTTAAATGGTGAAAAATGTAAACAAAGTATTTTTTGTTTTTGCTTAAAAGTTTAATGAATGATGGAAATCAAAACATTTAATCCAGAATTGCTAAAGAAGTGTTTACATGGAGGTACACAAAATCCCAATGAAAGTGTAAACAACGGAATATTGTCTCGTGTACCGAAGAAAATATTCGTACAAATAGAAGAATAATTAGGTACGTATGATGCAATTTCATCATTTAATATAATAAATGTATCAAAACCAGAAATTTTGAGAAAACCTAATATTGAGCTTGGTGGTCACGTGGTACAGATAATGAAGCGACTCGACAAACAGAGGCGTTTAAGGCTAAATACTCATGTTAACAATAAACAAAGGAGACTTAAGAGGAAGAGAGAGGATAGTGTGTGATTCGAAAAAATGTAGATCGTTTGGAGTATGGGGGAGAAATATTTTAATAAAAAAGTAATTATACGTTAAAGTTCATTATCTCAAAATGTAAATTTTTGATGTTCGATGTACCTTTTCTAGGAAAACATTGTACACAGTTATGTAAGTTTTTTCTGTCATATTTATAATGATAGCTATAACATACTGAAATGAGCGTTTTGTAAAAAACTCAAAAAATTATTTTTTTAAAATTTTTTATGAGAAAACTGGGTCCGATTTCGCTATTTTTGACAAAATATTTTGTAAATTATTAAAAATTTCAAAGATAGCTAGAAGCTCATTTCAGTATTCTGAGAAAAAAGTGCTTTAATTGTATAAAAAAATTTAAGCATGTACATACAATACATTTTAAAGGAAATATACATCGCGAAAACAGCCAATTTAACATTGTCGGTATATAGAGGTTTCCGACTCCACTTAAACTTCTGCTTTATTTAGTACATTTTAAATACTGCTATAACATCCTGATTATACTGGAAACTTCACCTTTGAATTAAACAAGGAACTTTAATTTGAACATCAACTTTATAACTTCTTTGAAATTATTTATTGCATTCTACTAACTGAACACGTTTACAAAAGTACAATTATATTGAAGCACAAAAAGCTGTATTTTCAAGTTAAAGTACACTACTGGCCACCGTAAATGCAACACCAAGAAAGACAAGAGATAGCACAAAAAAATTTATTTTGTAGATAACATGTTGACCAAGTATCAAATGATTAAATTTATAGACTTCTGTGAAGTGTGGTTTCTGCCAGAATCAGTAGCCAGAGTAGCCGCCATTGTTGCATATCACCGCTGCCACACGCCTCGGCATTGAATAAAAGAGACTTTGGATGTGTTCTTGGGGTACAGCGGACCAAGCAACTTCCACACGTTGCCAAAGCTGATCTGGTGTGGCAGCTGGGGGTGTAATCTGGGTCAATCGTTGAGCAACCATGGACCACATGTTTTCTATTGGCGAAAGATCCGGAGAGCGAGCCAGCCAGGGAAACAATTCAATCTGGTGATTGACTAAGAACCTTTGGACAATGCGTGCCACGTGTGGTCACGCATTATCCTGTTGAAATATGACTGTGGCCAAGCCCTGAAGTAAAGGAAGGACAACTGACTCCAACACTTCGGAGATGTAGCACTAGTCGTTTAAAGTACCAGCAATGCGTAATAGAGGAGTGCGCGAGTGATATTCAATACCGCCCCATACCATAATACCCGTTGCAAAACCAGTGTGGCGGTGCATAAAGCAGCTGTTTAGCATCCTCTATCCACGGTGTCTCCAGACTCAAATCCGACCATCGTGGGGTTGAAGACAGATGCGTGACTCTTCTGTAAAGACAACTTCATTCCATTCTGCCGCCCACATCCTTTTTTCAACGCACCATTGGCGGCGGTGACGTCTGTGGTTCTGCGTCAAGGGTAGACCAAGCAATGGACGTCTTGCGGACAGACCACTCTGCTGCAAATGGCGTTTAATGGTACGCGTAGACACTGAATGATGCGTTACAGACTCAATGTGTTGTGGCTATAGTTCGTGATATGACTGAGTGATCCGTCACTGCCATGCGCACAATTTGCCTGTCCTCACGTGAAGTGGTACACTAAGGGTGATGCGATCGACCATGCCG